>OX336388.2:2012854803-2013054372 GCA_946902985.2 Meconema thalassinum | reverse complement strand
AAACTAGCGGGTTTCAATTCAATGGTGCACAGAGCTTTAAACATACCCATGCCAAAAGACAACTATAATAAGGAATTTAGAACTATTATGCAAATAGCAAAGGAAAACAACTTCTCGCCAAGCAAAATAAATCAAATTATAGCCAAACATAAAAATAAAGATAAAACGATTCCCAAACCGGACAGTAATGAGAAAAAATTTGCGCGTTTCAACTATGTGAATGCGAATACATATAAAATCACTAACCTATTCAAAAAGCAAGGCATAAAGATAGCTTTCACGACGAAAAACACAACCGCTAGGCACCTCCTAAATAGTAATCTAAATAAACGTGACCCGTATTCAAGGTCAGGGGTATATTCTATAACGTGCCAAGACACCGATTGTCAAGCTAATTACATCGGGCAGAGTGGAAGGCGAGTAGACACACGTTATAATGAACATAGGAATGCGATAAGATACGGAACACATTCAGCCGTGTGCGAACATATGTGTGACGCAGGGCACAGCTTTACCAACATAGACTCGGACCTTAAAATAATCCATCACGAATCGAAAGGCAGAGCTCTTGACATAAAGAAGCAATCGAGATACACCTAGCGAAACGAAACAATCCCAACAATCTAAATGAACACACGTTCATGGAGAGCTCACCCCTCTTCACGCTACTAAAAAACACACCCTGTCGGAAACAAAACACAATTTAGCGACACAGCCAAGCTAGATAAAAAAGGGGGGAAATTAGGGGGTTATTAATAGGTAAATGTTATCTGGATCAGGTGTACGATGTACTTGTCTTCTGCAATAAACCAAGGCCCATATTTGCGGCAGTATTAAAGGTGCCGGGACGTCCTCATAAGACCGTCAACGCTTAGTTCGAATGGGTTATGCTCCACGCGTGGCGAGGGCTAATCCACGGTCTTTAATAGTTGTAGACCCACCTCATTCAATAACATACATCTTATCTAGGTTGGCAACACCTCACATAAACACATCGCTATCACTCCCCACAGCACGTAGGAGCAGGGGGGAGAAAGCAGGAAAAAACCAGTCGTTAAGATAACCACCGCAGTCGACCGCACAGTGCGTTCCAGTGAGCACGAAAACTGCGAGTAGCTGTTGTACGGAAGACAATCAGATAAGTAGTTAGCCTAAAATTTTATAGTTTAACCATAGTTTACAACCATATAATCTCTCTAAAGTACAATCTACGGATAGCTATCACCATTTAGCATTTCACCTAACATATATACTGCATTTAGCATACACTGACAGTTGCAGTACCAATACTGCAACTAAATAATTGTACATATTGTAAATATTTTCACCTGTATTTCAAACATATATTTTGTAGCCTAAGTGTAATGGATCTGATGATGATCGCTTGACGATCGAAACTGGTCATCCTCGTGTTTTATTAATCTCATGTAATTTATTTCAGGATTAGGGCATAACCCATCTCTTTTGGGTACATTCGTGTTGACCGACTGAAAAGCACTAAACTCTTGTTTACTAAGGCAACACTGAAAATATGGCTTCAAACACCACAATGTTCACGGCTAGTCAGGCAAATCGTGAAGCCAAGAAATTCAAATCACTCAGGCTTAAACTCATGAATTTAGACAAGTCAATTTGGTTCAACAAAAAATGTATAGAACTAAACCTCACCCCTAAATACGTACCAATTAAAACCGTACCGAACACACCAGCCTCGATCATTTCAACCAAACAAGCCAAAGCGCTTTGGATAAAAAACGAATTAAGATTTGCATACATAAGAAAGCAAAAAGTTAACCAACAATTGTACGACATTCAATTGCAACTAAGTAATTTCTGGCACGCAGCCCAATGGGACAGCTTCACCGAGCACCTACATGACACCGTCAAAATCAGAGCAACGAGGAAGCATGAAACGCTAGAAAATAAATTAAGAAAACTAGGAGAAACACAGAACCATCAATCTAACGAACAACACACGAATAACAATGAATTCAATTTCCACAGCAGAGTAAACAACAGAACGAACGTAACCTTTTCTCAAGGTGAAATGAATATGTTAGACAAAGGTTTGAAATACAACTGCACAGACGCACACACGAACCAAAATATAAAACAGTTAATCACAGATATTGAGATAGCCAGTCACAAGCTCCCAGCACAAGACAGGGAATTAACCAAAAATCTCGCCACCAACAAAGCCAAAAAAATCCTCAAACGAGAGGGCGACAGCAATAACGTTCAAAACAACAAACAACTCAAAGAAATAAAGTCGTTGAAACAAAAAATAAAAGAACATGACTTAATCATCACAAAAGCAGATAAGGGAAACACTACAGTAATTTTGAACAAAACAGAATACATTGAAAAACAGTCGAATTCCTAAACAACAACGAAATCAAGGAATTAACAAAAGACCCCACCAACAAATTCCAAAAACAAATAAAAAGTGCGCTAAAAGAAACAGAATACATACTGACCAAAGCCGAAAAATCAAAACTAATAAACAAGAACCCGAAAATACCGTCATTGAGGGGACAACCAAAAATACACAAAAAGGAATGCCCAATGAGACCAATAGTCAATTGTAGGAATGCCCCTAATTACAAAATCAGCAAAGAGTTACTAAAAATCTTAAAATGCCGTCTATCCAACGACAAAAACAACTCTGTAAAGAACACAACAGAACTAGTAACAGCATTGAACACCCTACAAATGAAACCTAGCATCAGGCTAGTATCCTTCGATGTAACTAACATGTACACCAATATTCCGATTATTGAAGCAATCAACACTATCGAAAACAACTTAAAATCCAACAATTCGGTAAAAGAAATTCAAGAGATTGTGAGATTACTGAGGGTCGTTCTCACCCAAAACGTGTTTCAATTCGACAATAAAATATACACACAGAGAGAAGGCCTAGCAATGGGATCGCCACTAAGTGGGTTAATCGCTGACATCTTCATCAATGCACTAGAAAATGCGTTCTTAGAAAAGACTTCAACAAAGGTAATAGTAATATGGAAAAAATACGTAGATGATGTAATTTGCATCTACGATACTGAACTAACAAGCGAGGAAACAATTCTCCAATCCATTAATAGCCTGCACCACTCTATCAAATTCACTAAGGAATCCGAAATAGACCGGAAAATAAATTATCTCGATATAACTATTGAACGTAAAGACAACGACCTTTCATATTCCATATTCCGGAAAGCAACACAAACCTCGCATGCAATCGACAATCTGTCTAATCACCCCAGTACGCACAAACTAGCGGGTTTCAATTCAATGGTGCACAGAGCTTTAAACATACCCATGTCAAAAGACAACTATAATAAGGAAATTAGAACTATTATGCAAATAGCAAAGGAAAACAACTTCTCGCCAAGCAAAATAAATCAAATTATAGCCAAACATAAAAATAAAGATAAAACGATTCCCAAACCGGACAGTAATGAGAAAAAATTTGCGCGTTTCAACTATGTGAATGCGAATACATATAAAATCACTAACCTATTCAAAAAGCAAGGCATAAAGATAGCTTTCACGACGAAAAACACAACCGCTAGGCACCTCCTAAATAGTAATCTAAATAAACGTGACCCGCATTCAAGGTCAGGGGTATATTCTATAACGTGCCAAGACACCGATTGTCAAGCTAATTACATTGGGCAGAGTGGAAGGCGAGTAGACACATGTTAAAATGAACATAGGAATGCGATAAGATACGGAACACATTCAGCCGTGTGCGAACATATGTGTGACGCAGGGCACAGCTTTACCAACATAGAGTCGGACCTTAAAATAATCCATCACGAATCGAAAGGCAGAGCTCTTGACATAAAGGAAGCAATCGAGATACACCTAGCCAAACGAAACAATCCCAACAATCTAAATGAACACACGTTCATGGAGAGCTCACCCCTCTTCACGCTACTAAAAAACACACCCTGTCGGAAACAAAACACAATTTAGCGACACAGCCAAGCTAGATAAAAAAGGGGGAAATTAGGGGGTTATTAATAGGTAAATGTTATCTGGATCAGGTGTACGATGTACTTGTCTTCTGCAATAAACCAAGGCCCATATTCGCGGCAGTATTAAAGGTGCCGGGACGTCCTCATAAGACCGTCAACGCTTAGTTCGAATGGGTTATGCTCCACGCGTGGCGAGGGCTAATCCACCGTCTTTAATAGTTGTAGACCCACCTCATGCAATAACATACATCTTATCTAGGTTGGCAACACCTCACATAAACGCATCGCTATCACTCCCCACAGCACGTAGGAGCAGGGGGGAGAAAGCAGGAAAAAACCAGTCGTTAACATAACCACCGCAGTCGACCGCACAGTGCGTTCTAGTGAGCACGAAAACTGCGAGTAGCTGTTGTACGGAAGACAATCAGATAAGTAGTTAGCCTAAAATGTTATAGTTTAACCATAGTTTACAACCATATAATCTCTGTAAAGTACAATTTACGGATAGCTATCACCATTTAGCATTTCACCTAACATATATACTGCATTTAGCATACACTGACAGTTGCAGTACCAATACTGCAACTAAATAATTGTTCATATTGTAAATATTTTCACCTGTATTTCAAACATATATTTTGTAGCCTAAGTGTAATGGATCTGATGATGATCGCTTGACGATCGAAACTGGTCATCCTAGTGTTTTATTAATCTCATGTAATTTATTTCAGGATTAGGGCATAACCCATCTTTTTGGGTACATTCGTGTTGACCGACTGAAAAGCACTAAACTCGAGTGTTATAAAAGTTATAGCCATTTATCTTTCATATTTGGTTGTAATGATGTCCGTTCGACGAGCAAAACCTGTCATCCCTTAGTTGTCTCCTTTTTCAATAGTTCATAATAATATACTGTATACCAGGTGAATCAGCTGCCCCTAATTCTTCTTCTTCTTCTTCCTTCGTTACGGCCAACTAAGGACCACGTCATGTCAACTGTTTTTTCTGCATTTTAATGTTAGCCCAGTACTCCTTCATTCACAATCGATGTTGCACCTTTCTCTCTGTCGTCCACGCCTTCCCGGTTTTTAGCTTCGGCTTAAGTTGAAAACTCCGATGTTTCTGAAGTTTATCCCTAAGTGGGCCACGCTCCTGGATATCTTCACGTATAATCCCAGTCTCCAACAGATCTTTCTCTACTTCAATGAACCAGGCCCCCTTTGTCTTTTTCTCACGGAGAAAAGCAAAAATTCTGTTGGATAGCCGTGTTGATTTCATTCGGGTTATATGTCCATAAAAAGAAATCCTCCTTTTCCTCATCACGTCCGTTATTTTCTCTACGTGAGTGTACAACTCTTGGTTGTGGCGACTTCGGAACTCGCCGTGTTCTTTGACTGGACCCAGGATTTTCCTCAATATCTTCCTTTCCTTGGTCTCCAGTTTTTTCCGTATGCCTTTTCTATTCATGGAGAGACATTCCGCTGCATACAAAGCTTCTGGCCGGATGAACGTGCAGTAGTGCTTCAGTTTTGCATTCAGGGATATTGAACCCACTGAGCTAAGGTTCATGTGATATTTTTCATGACAACACATTTATGATGGGATGTATTACCTTTGAACACACTCAGAAAGCAACCAGAAGCTGAGAGCTTATACTATTCTCTTTGGAGTAGCGAAGGATCGCTCTTTTGACTTTGATGAAGTCGGCTAATTATTTATCTGAGGTCTTATTAATCAACTTTACCTTTCTACGAGACTCAGAATATTCCATTCAGTATTTTTGAGACATTTTGGAGAATGTTTTTTTTACTTTAAGGTACGGTAATATCATTGCAGATACGCAAGAAGGGATGTAAATAGTCGCTCAACGACTTAGTTTGACGACTTGATTCCACGAGGAACGCAGTTCCGTGCCCTACGTCTTGAGAATCCGCCCGGTGGAGGCGTGTTGAAATACCCGTCGTGTAAGACGTGGGAAAAGTCCACTTTATAGCGAGGAATGTTTATCAAGTGTCATCGAGCACCATCGTACTGTGCATCACGATTTGTAAAGTGTAGTGATCAGCACAAATAGCATTGTGAACTTATTTGAAACATATTGTGAATTTTTCTACGATTCTGTAGCACCACATTTCTTGTACCCACGTGATTTGTGGAGGGCTGAAGCCTAGTGTTAAATATACATGTAATCGTGGTAACGTTGCATTATACGAGTGTTACACTGAATACGCATCGTATATAAATTACTGCAGTGGATTTATCCGCATGAATTCGATGCCAATTTCTCAGATGCCGCGTGATTGCAAAAGTAGAGTCTGTGCACGTGTGAACCAGCAGATCAGTGCATGGCCATTTATTAATGATATCTGCAAAATGTAGAGGCTGTGTTGCTAGATATGTGTGTAACGCCTGTGATAGCTACAAAGCACACCGCAATTTTCAAGTACTAATGAAATACATGATGTCTAATATTACCGACCACGTGTTCGACATTTATAACACCATGTTCGAGTCGGAGACAATGGGCTAAGTACCGTCATGGTATGAGGGAGATGTCTCGGATGGAACGAGCATGATTTGGAACTTCAAGAACGTCGAACGAGAAGGAAGGAATCGAGGATGCCTTTCCTAGGCATGTCCAACCCATTCACGATGTCAACTACAGGGACAGACCGAACCCTGGTCTTTAGGAGAGCCAAGATGGAAGTTCTGATACGGACGATGCCAATCCTGAAAGCCAGAGGTGTTTTTGTTCAACCCTTGTCGTTGGACAGAGAGCTAAGTGTGGGCTCCTTCATATCGTGAGTTTGTACAACCTTTCCTTGTTCTAGTCATTGGTGGTATATTTAGATTAGTGTAGATTGTAAATCAGCCGAACTTAGTGACAGCCATTTCATAGGTAGGGAATGTGATTAGTATAACTAGATGTTATTTATCCACAGTGATTGTGAGCCACCCTTGGGTTTGATATTTTGTTCAACCCTGGTGCAACCTGATGGACGTCATAGGACGCCAATTCCTGTCTATTGCTAAACGTGACCGTAGTCATTCCAAGGCTACTTTGTTTAACCCTATCTGGGGTGATTTTCGAGTCTTAGCAGACTCCTGTTACGGCAAACTGATGCCATGATCATAATTCTTTAACTGCACTCATAGCAGACAGTCAATGTTACGCCCCTGACTTCATTAGAGAAGTCGTATCATTTAGGTAATCGACTGTAATTACCAGTTTTGTAACTGCATTTATATTTCATTCAGGATGTGCTCAGAAGCCATCCAGGTCAAGTGTAGACCTTGCAGGTAAAAGGGATGTTTCGTTGTAGCCTAGCATCGAACCCAGTTCCCAACGTATCATTAAGCAAATCCAGCAGAGTGGAGTTTGTGCCATAATATTATTTTGTTTGTGTCAAGTGTGATGACACGTGATTATTTCAATGTTTGATACAAGAAACTACTGAAGTTTTTTATCTTTGAGAGCAAAGAGCTCCAGCAATGAGTGGCATTGCTATCTTTTAAACGTCTTTGCTATGAAAGACAGAGTTATATGTTTGTATTCAGCTTTATAGCGTGCTCTTAATGCACACATTCTTTGATGTTTATAACCTATGGTAAAGGTATTATTATGAGGCCAGTTTCATAGTTATTTTCTGGCCTGAATTCCGGCCCAGTCAACATGTTGTGTCTAATAGTGCAGGGAGCCTGCAACTTGCTGTGACTCAGACAGGTTTGTGAATATTTCCTAGCGCACGAGTGAGAGCGCTTGCTTCCAAGTGAGACAGACTTATATTAACACAGGACAGAATGCTTGTAGCATTCATTTATTTTTCATTGCATTGATAACTCATGGAACCCAGAGTCCATTTCTGTATCTGCTCACATGTTCTTTAGATTGTCATTTGTTCGTTAAACGCCTTTTGCGTGTACCGTTGTTTCGACGAGTACAGTTATGTCAGGATTCTTATTTTATGTTGGAGGCTAGCCCCGTGATGAGGGTATTTTCATGTGTGAAGGTATTGTGTGTACCATGTCCGGGACTGTTCCCGTCGACCAGATATTTAGGGAGGGTAACTGATGTGTCCAGGCCCGTCCCAGAGTTATTGAACGCGAGCTGTGCGCCGCTGGTAACTTGTGTTATTGTATGTCCGAGTTGTTATTGCTCGTTGATTGTATTCCGACTTTTTAGTCGAGGCTCTATGGCAGAGATGATCTCTCAGAGACGCTCCGTGGCAAGCTAGTCAGCTGTTATTCGCCATAAACCAACGATAATTTAAACCGACAACTTAATAATGAAAATGAAAATCCACAGCCTGCTTCCAGTCTCCGACCGGGTCAGGAATGGAATGAATGAAGCCCCCATCTAGCGGCGAGGATATGAACTGTGCCGGCTGCCGAGGTCTGACGCACTCCTCTGGGGCAATGATTAAATGAATGACAGATGAAATGAAATGATAGTGGAGAGTGTTGCTGGAATGAAATTTTGACAGGGAAAACCGGAGTACCCGGAGAAAAACCTGTCTGCCTCCGTTTTGTCCAGCACAGATCTCACATGGACTGACCGGGATTTGAACCACGGACCCAGCGGTGAGAGGCCGGCGTGCTGCCGCCTAAGCCACGGAGGCTTTATCTTAATAATAAAACGCATAATTTTGATAAACAAAATATAACTAACGAATCCTTTCTATTTAACCTTGTTCATTTGATTTGGAACCTGCTGACATAGCCGTGCCAATGAAAGTATTTCCTGGAGGAAATGACTTTAGGACAGCTGACACTTTTTGTAGCGACAGAGGCTTGCTCGAACCTTTAGTTCGTAGCTGGTGGAGCGCAGGCCATACGATGTTAGACGTAGTCTTCACTACGCAGTCGTCACCGTAATTACACACGTTAAAACCGTAATTACACACGTTAAATGACTATGGCTTACAAACAGAAAACCAAGGTGTAGGTAGGCTTTGAATAAAACTGTGGTCTTGTATTTATTGATTTATTGATGTAAAAGTGTACAAATCCTCTATGTCACCTTTTGTGTGCTGATTAGCACCCAGTTTGTAAGAGTGTCTTAGATATTTTTTTTCTATGGCTTGTCACATAGCTTTGATTGTAATTGTTTGATATTACAGACGTCACCGCCGTAAATTTTGTAATTAATTGGTAGGACTTAGCTAGATGAATTAATATTAAATGTAAATGTGGAAATGGTATCATCCTAATTCAGATTTGTTTTGCTGCCCTGTTAAATGTAAAATCCGATATTAGCTTGATCTTGTAACTTGACCTAGGTTTTTTTGCCGTACCATTTTCCGTAGTGTTGCTGTTGTTGCTTTAATTATTGTGAGATAGATCTTTCTCGAGGGTTTACTGTAACTTCTCAGGTAGGGACCAGCTCTTTATTTTTGATTATTTATTAGCTTGCGGATTAGCCGATGGAAACCCTCCGAACTAGGATAGGGGCTTGTTGATTTTAAAATAAATCTTTACGGTGTTTTACATAAGTCTGGATGTTTCTTTTCTCAGTCTAGCTTTTAAGGTGAACCTTTCCTTAGGCAGTCTATGACCTTTGTCACCATGTACCACGATCCCCGTGGATGATGGATTCTCGTGCCGCTTTGGCCTGTTTGGAAGTTCACCTGATCCTCTCGGCAATTAGGTCCGGCGGATGGGATGTTAGGGAAGTCATTTCGGTTGTTGGCTGTCCTGGCAGCTCCTCTGACGGGCACAATATAGATCTTTTGTTGTACACATTCTTAGTTAGATGGTAAGCCATTTCAATTTTATTCCAGCGTGACGCAAAAGCCTCGTTTTCGGACATTGTAGGGTCAATCCATTCCCCAAGATACTTAAATTTCACAACCCCCTTGATTTTCCCATGATTCACTTCAATATGTTTTGGAGCCGTTTTGATGTTAGTAATAAATTCTGTTTTCTCGAAAGAGATCAGGAGGCCCGCCTTTGCAGCTTGTATTTGAAGCTGGTTGATCTGTTTCCTGGCCGTATCCAACGAATCTGCAAAAACCGCAAGGTCATCCGCAAAGGCTAGACAGTCAATTAATAAATTCTTATTCTTGTGACCAAGTATGATTCCATTTTCGACTCATTCATCACTCATTGTTTTGCGCCACTCACAGATAACTTTCTCAAGAACGCAGTTGAATAGTAAAGGCGAGAGACCATCTCCCTGTCGAACTCCTGTCCTTATCTCGAAGGCATTGGAAATCTCGCCTCTAAACTTAACTTTTGAAGTGGTGTTGGTGAGAGTCTGTTGGATGATCGCTCTGGTTTTGTTGTCTAGGCCGAACTCCTTTAGAATCTTAAGCAGTGTAGTCCGATCAATGGAGTCATAAGCTTTCTTAAAATCAATGAAAGTTACTACAAATTTCTTGCTCCTTAGTTTCAGATATGAAAGGATAGATTTGAGATTCATGATTTGCTCCACACATGATCGTCCCTTCCTAAAACCTCCTTGATAATCGCCCAGTTCTGTATCTAGCTGTTCTTCAGCCCTTGTTTGAAGAGCTTTTGAGAGGATTTTGTAAGTTATCAGGAGGAGGGAGATGCCTCGATAGTTGTTAACATCTGCTTTATCGCCTTTCTTATGAAGGGGGTGGATTAAAGCAGAAGTCCAATCACTTGGAAGTCTTTCGGTATCCCAAATTTCATGTATGATGTCCGTTAATTTATCCACTGTATTGTCACTAGCAAACTTCCACAGTTCAGCGATTATCGAGTCTTCACCTGGAGCTTTATGGTTCTTTAGAGATCGGATAATCTGTTTGACTTCCTCTTCCGTGGGTCAAGAGGAATCTGGGTGGACTTGCGCATGGTCATTAAATGTGAATATGGAACTTGGAGTCTCACAGTTAAGAAGGGACTCAAAATATTTTGCAAGCACCTGACGATTATCTTTGTCGCTATAAACTAGTTTTCCATTGCAATCCCTGAACTGAAGACATGGAGGGCTATATTTCTTCAAGTTGCTTTTAAATGTTCTATAGAAGTTGCGCATATTATTCTTCTGGAAATCCTGTTCGATTTGTTCCATCTGGTTTTTATGAAAGGCACGTTTAGCATTGCGGATGGTTTTTGCTGCACTCGATCTCTCATTCAAGAAGTCTGTCCAGTTGACTTGATTTTGTTGCGAATTCCATTTCTGCCAGGCATGCTGTCTCTTCCTTATTACTGCCTCACATTTACTGTTCCACCAAGCATGCGTCCTCGTTTTAGTTAGTAGGACGGTCTCTTTTGCTGTCTCAACCTGCGCCTCTCGCAGTTGTTCCCAGTTCTCTGCATCCACAGTTTGTAGTTTTCGTGTAAACTCATTACCGGACGCCAGTTTTTCAACATCATATCTTTCAGTCTTTTTGGCTCGGAATCTCCGTGTGTTTCTCGGGAGGAGTTTGATTTTAATTTTAGATAGATAATGATCCGAGTCCAGTTTTGCATTTCGTAGAACTTTCACATTCTGAATTTCTCTTTGACCTTTCCATGCAATTGCGACGTGATCAATCTGGAATTCGCCAAGACTGGGATTTGGGGATTTCCAGGTCTTTTGTTTCTTGGGCAGATGTTTGAAAGCAATGGATTTCATTACGAGGTTGAAGGCCCTAGATAGCTCTATTAGCCGTTCTCCATTACGATTCGTTCTGTGATGAGCGGAGTAATTTCCAACAATGTTTAGAAATTTTCTTTCTTTGCCTACCTGGGCATTGAAATCCCCAAGTAAAATGATATCATGTTTGCCTGGAATCTTCGATAAAATGTCTTCAAGTTCTTCCCAGAATCGATCAGTTCCTTCCGGGTCTTTCTTGTTCGCTACGTTGGTCGGTGCATGAACGTTCACAATAGTATACATTTTGTTTGTACTTCGAAAGGAAAGGGTCGAGACTCGACTGCTTACAGAAGTGAAATTTGTGATGGAGTCTAGAATCTTCTTGTTGACTACAAATCCAGTACCGAGTTGGGGAACCGTTTCTATAACACGTTTACCTGGCTTACCCTTGAAGATTCTGTAGCCTTCTGATTCAAAGGCATGCTCATCAGTAAATCGTGTTTCCTGAACTGCCGCAATTTGGATCTGATGTTCAGTTAGAGCATCCGTGAGTTGTTTTAATTTTCCAAACTTCCGGAGAGAATTTGTGTTAAATGTAGCAAATAAATTATTGGCTCTATGCTTGATCTTTCGTGGAGTCTCCGATACCTCCAAGCATTTCGGTGCAAGCTCCCCAGATTCCGAAGGCTTGCATGCGTCACTCGAAGCGACGGTGGATAGGTTACTACCTGGGGTAGTAGCATTTGCTGAACTTTCCTCCATGCTTTTAACAGTTGAAAGACTGTTGACTTAGGCCAGTGATGTTTCACACTGACAAGGATACTGCCAAGGTTGTGAGCCTTGGAGCCCCCAGCACTGATCGGCTCACCGACCCAGTTTCCCGCTAGGATTGGTTACCCAACCTTCCACTGGGTTGCTCGGCTTAACAGGGGCA
Organism: Meconema thalassinum; assembly: GCA_946902985.2. Taxonomy (NCBI): domain Eukaryota; kingdom Metazoa; phylum Arthropoda; class Insecta; order Orthoptera; family Tettigoniidae; genus Meconema; species Meconema thalassinum. The sequence goes on along the minus strand of OX336388.2, from coordinate 2,013,041,909 downwards.
CCTCTTGTACTGTAGGTTATGTGCTGGAGTTGGAGTGAAAGAGGCTAGTTGGATTCTCTTGCTGAATCCAATATATTAATGTTGCAGATGACTAGCAACGACGCATTTCACTCCCATTTGCCCAGAGACACAAGGTCTCCTCTCAGGTTGATTCCTGGGACCCAGCTGCCCCTAATGATATTGTTTTATGCTGCCTAAATAACGCGTGTTGTCGGAAAGGTCAATATTTCTCTACTTACGTCCCGTTTGTTACTAACCCATTGCTAGGATATCCCGCAAAAGATAGTGAGCCCTATCATTTTTACCTTGTATTAATCTGTAGTCACATCGAGGGAAAAGTATTAGGGTTCATTATCGTTTGCGGGATATTCTTGCAGTGCATTAGTACCATACGGGATGTGGGCAGAGACATATCGATCTCCCTGATAACAACGCTAGTTGGGCTGCATAAAACAATATTATTAGGAGCAGCTGATTCATCCGGTATAGATTAATCACATGTAATTATTTGGGCGTTTTCTAGTAATTGGAATGATTTTGTGTTGACCGATTAAAAGTTACAATATCAGTAATTGTTAATGAGGCAACACTGAAAAATGGTTTTAATGTTATATCTTTTGATGAGTGTTTATTATTATTATTATTATTATTATTATTAAGTGGGACATAAAACTAATCCTGCAGAACACATTCCCACTGAGTTAACTGCGCACCATTCATAAAAGTTGTATATTTCATCCTCACAGGCAATGTAAAAAAAAAACTTATCGGCTTATACTCATTATTACGTAAGGGGAAGAGAGGTAACTCCACTCTAACAAGCTTGATCCCACCAATGACTGGATAATCCCGTACTGACTAGTTTGGTGTGAACTTAATCTTTAAGTTCTAATCTTTGATTCAGCATTAAAGATTAGTTATGGAGGTCAACTAATTAGATACTTCAACTGTAATTCAGGCTTAGAACGTGTATACACTCTAGAAGATCACAATGTATGAAGACTGCGGTGCGGTGAAATAGTTGACGTTGATGGCTGCCATTACAGAGGTTCCAGGTGCAATTTCTGCCTCGGCCAAGAAATTTTACGGCGTTTTGAGTAACTAGGTACAAGTTTTCCAGGCTTGTAGGCTGTGGTCTTGGCAGGATATCTCCCGACGTTTCACCCGGAACTGCGTCTGGCATTATCATGGGTCCGCTTGAGATCGAGCGGCCTAAAAGCCCGGAAAACATGTACCGTACATATTTATGAACGCCAGCCGTGAAACCCTAAGCTGTTATAACGGTTTGAGTGCTGAAATGGGATCCATTCAGCCTAGTGAGGATAACTGAGTAGAACGTTGGTCCGATTCAAGCCACTTTTATCCAAGAAGTAGTTATTGTTGTTGTTGTTTCTTTACGAGCTTTGTGACATCATGGTCACGTAGCCCCGTGTACTTGGGCGTGTGTAGAATTTGAGTGTTTTTTGTTGTTGTCATGTGACCTCCTGAGAGGCCGAATGCAGGTCTTCCTAATTGACGCCCGTGGGCGACCTGGAATGGATGAAGATGAATGAATGAAACTGGGCAAGAATGTGGAAGGAAGCGGCCGTGGCCTGTCAGAAGGTACCGTCCCAGCATTTGTCTGGTGTTGAAAATGGGAAACCACTGAAAACCATTTCAAGGACGGCCGACGGTAGGGCTCGAACCCACGCGTCTACCAAGTCAGCAGAGGGCTTGGCCCCATGACCTAACGCTGCGCTTTAGCCAGCGTAGCCACTACTGTCGGTTATTTATGAAATGACCTTTGTTACTCCGATGGCTGTACTAATGTGTATACAATACTTGTAATCGAATTAATATTTCGGGAAGGAGGTGGCCGTGGCCATAAGTTAGATAACATTCCCAACATTTGACTTGAGTAGAAGTGGAAACCCACGAAAAACACATACAGGATGGTTGCAGGATGGTCTTAGCACAGCCGGGAATCGAACCAGGGTCTCCGCGGTGACAGCCAACAATGCTAGCCACTATGCAACGAGGCGGACTAGTATTATAATTTATGTACCGCGCAATCTACAGTGAGTGGGATAACAGCGCTTGCAATTGTTGCCATGTTAACTACTGTCGGGGAAAAAGTATAGATACTTGAGTTTAGACGTCAATAAAACGTTACACGTAGTCACACATAAAAACAAGATATACCAAAATTTTCCTTATTTTATGCTGAGTTTAGCTATGTAGAGTAAACATTTGTATTGAATTCCGTTACAATTTTATAGCTGATTTACAAAAAGAGTGTAAATAAAACGCAGTTTATCGTTTAGCCTTGCATTCCTATGAACCTCATAACAAGCCATATTTCATACTGCTACGACCACCCAGGCCCGAGAAAAAGTTGGTTCACAAAATTAACAACCACCATTTTCAGAACCGTCAGATCAGATTAAAACTCCGTATACACGTTAATAATAAGTTCTTTCCATAATAAAGTTTCATTACGATCTGATGAATACTCTTAATGTAATGATCTTTCTAGGCTAAGTGAGCGCTCCGTTAGACTTGGTAAAAAAACCGGCACTGTTTTTGTTCAATCAGCTATAAAATTGTAACGGTTTACATGATGATGATGATGATAATTGTTGTTTTAAAGGGCCTAACATCTTGGTAACGGTTTACAATACAAATGGCTAAACGAAGAAAAAAATAAGGAAAAGTGTGGTGTAGCTTGTTTTTATGTAAAACAACGGGTAACGCTTTTATTGACGTTTAAACTGGAATATGTATAATTCTTTCCCCGACACTAGGTGTCACAAATACTGTATGTGCCCGTGAAACTGTCCTAGCTAATCCCAGGTTGACCCCCATCGCAAATATATAGCATTGTTAATACGCTAAAATACGAATAGACAACTCTGTGTGTTGCTAAGTGTACAGGCACATGCATTTAGCTTCAGGCAGTCAGATAATTATTTCTCTTTGTCATGATGTATAATTAGGTAAATAAACGTGGCAGCACTCCTATTGAATGGGAAGTTAGTAACACAGAGGCGCGAACTAATGTTCTGAGTTATATTAATTATTTGGCTCAATTTTGTAATCAAAAATTGAGAACTAATTTGTTGAGAGTAAGGCTCAATGATGCATACAAATTAATGAAGTGCAATACATAGATTAAAAATAATTGTATTCAAAGGTGTCCAGGGTTTGTTGCACTGAAAAGCGTATCAACAGGTGGTAAATATATATAACGCATCCCAAAGCATTTATAGTAGCTATTTCATAGATACAACAGGCATGTCATCTGCACGCCAGAGTACGTGAGTTAAGCTTCTAGCTTAACGTACGTACTTAGCTCGTTTTGTTTGTTAAACTATAGTACATTACGCAACGACCCTAAAATGGCAATAATTAAGACACGAGTATGTTTATAAAACGAGCGTATGCGAGTTTTATAATTTTCATACGAGTGTCTTAATTACCATTATAGGCGAGTTGCATACGACTGTTTATGTTCGACGATAATTATTATAACTATTTTATGTTCGAACATAAATATTCATAAATATCTGTCGAGATTTCGCCAGTTTTATGTACTGTACAGAGCGCATGAACGCAAAGAATGCCTTGTATTTGACCATGGCCTCCTCGATTACCCCACTATGACACTAGGCAATGCAGTGAAATTTAATTTAGAAGGCCTTGGAACTCAGCGCAGGTGCGATGCTATCCTTATCTAATTGGTCAAACAACTGTTTTTTGAGCTGAGATTGGTGGGAGAAAATATTTGAAAATGAAAATCCACAGCCTGCTTCCAGTCCACTGACTGGGCCAGGGAATGGAATGAACGAAGCCCCCATCTAGCGGCGAGGATATGAACTGTGCCGGCTGCCAAAGCCTGTCGCACTCCCCTGGGGCAATGATTAAATGAATGACAGATGAAATGAAATGATAGTGGAGAGTGTTGCTGGAATGAAATTGTTGACAGGGAAAACCGGAGTACCCGGTGAAAAACCTGTCTGCCTCCGTTTTGTCTAGCACAAATCTCACATGGAGTGACCGGGATTTGAACCACCGACCCAGCGGTGAGAGGCCGGCGTGCTGCCGCCTAAGCCACGGAGGTTTACGGGAGAAACTGTTTCATAATGAAAAATAGTGTTATAATGACCATCGTTATGACACAGTTTTCTGACATATAATGGTCAGGGTCGAACATAAAGGCCCTTTCTGGTTCTTAACGCACTGAGTAGTATCGTATTCAATAGAATTGCAGAAGTCTAACTTTGGTAAAATACTTGATATTTATTTAGTTAGAACATATATACGTAGTAGTAATAACCTCTGGCACTACAGCCCGTGAAGGGCCTAGGCCTACCAAGCGACCGCTGCCCAGCCATTTGGCCTGCAGATATTGGGGTGACGTCTGGTCAGCGCATCGGGTCTCCTCGGCCGTTAATCTTGGTTTTCCTGATCGGGGCGCTGCCTCAGTGTCAGACAGCTACTCAATTGTCCTCACGAGGCTGAGTGCACCCCGTTCCAGCCCTTACGTCAGTTTCTAAAATCCCTGATGGTGCCGGGAATCGAACCCGGGGTCTCCGGGTGAGAGGCAGGCCCTCTACCCCAACACCACGGGGCCGGCCATATATACGTAGGTACAGATTACTTACAGACGTTCGCAGTTGGTAGCATGCTGAGCATCTGTGCCCAAGTTCACAGGTTCAAATCCGGCCGAATTCGTCGGATATTTTACTTCGGAGGGGAAGTAAAATCGGCGGTCCCATGTCATAGATTTATGGCATGAAAAAGAACCTTCCACTAACTACACCTGTGTGAAGCCAACATTTGTAGGTTAGAATTGATAACGCTGTATTAGTTCCAACGTTCGCCGCCAGGTGCTGACTGCGATGCCATCCAGTAGCCAAATCCGCAAGCTAGGTGTCATGGACGGTAGCATTTGGTAGCAAAAGTAGGAACTACTTGAAATTACTGTCTGCAGTCCTTACTTGAATTAAAACAGATAACACACACTAATACAGCCATCACAATTAACACCGGTTATCAGACAGATTCTACACACACCCAAAGTACATGGGGCTACACATGACCGCGTTGTCGCAGCCCCTAAACTAAGGAACCAACCAACCTGTTACAGGCGTTAGTGTCCAGGACTGTTACAGGTCAGGCAAGTCAGGGAAGTCAGGGAAAAGTCAGGGGAAAAATTCCGGTCATGGAAGTCGGGGAAATGTCAGGGAAATTTTCTGCAAGGTCAGGGAACTTTTTAAATTTTAAAAATAAAATATTACATGCTGGAGCGTGAATCTGTCTATTTGCCTTTAGCGCGAAGCTCCTTCGCTTTGTCGGGTTAGGGCTGTAAAATGCTAAAATTGTAAAATAGAGGTGAGAGAGCAAGAAAGGAACACATTGCGGTAGCCCTGCTGCTCTCGATACTTATTCTCTTCATTTGTCCCCACTTCACTCTTTCCTCCACTCTCCCTTGCCCAAGTCAGTCGCGTTTCGTCGGGAATCACGCTTGTTCGGGGCCAAAAGGGCACAAAACATGTGTCACGATGTAAGGTGTTTCTAGTGTACGTCAGGCGTCCGTTAAAGCTTTTAAGTTTCAAACCATTCTTTTTGTTCTTCAATTTTGATCAGTAAAGGATAAGTAAGGCCATTATTTATTGGTGAAATAAAACTATTAATTCGGTGTTTAAACTGACACTATTTCGGTGGGTATTTCATGAAATAAATGGTCATAATGATCGATGTTTCTTCTGAAATCTTCCTTATGGTATTGGGCAAATCTAACAAATTATGTGATTGCAGTGTCAAATACACTTACTGTTGTATTCCTCGGCCCTCGAGAAAACTGTTGTGACTTTAGTTTTCGGCACTTTTATACTTAAATACTGGATGATTGCCGATAAAATTTTATCAGTCACGATCTCGCACTGCTGTATCTACGACCATAACGCCGTTTGATGTAATCGATAAGCAGATATCGATTTTCATCGATTGCCTTAGAGATTGCGGAACTGAATACACATACTTTCGGCTTTGTGGGCATTTGTGTAGAGAATATGCAGCACTATCAATCAAATGAGAAGGAAACCACGACGGTCAATTCCTCAGAAGCAATTAAACATTTATTGGAGAGCTTTTTCGATAATATTTAGCATTTTTCGTACCAAGTGGAGTATATTTCGTGATTATTTCCGCAATTCGCGCAATAAATCAGATTTCGTGATATTTCGCGAGTTCATTTTGCTAAAACACGGTACTTTACGTACCTAGAAGGTCATATATAGGCAAGAAAGAATATATGAAGAAAGTTAGCGCGTATCGTTATTACCAAAAAATACGGTCCCTAAGGATAAGGTATCAACGAATCCGTGCCATACCAGACTTAGTGCACCTAGATCGCGTATTGATGTGAGTCATGGCGCAGTCGTAAGACGTAAAATATTACAAAGTGTTAAATGTATTTCTGTGTTGTCTGTGGGACCGTTTGCGTCCTAGACAATGAAAAGGGCTTTTGGAGTCAATCGATGTAAATAAGTCCGATAGCTTTTGAGTCCAATTAAATGGTTTCGCTGTGACATTTTTCTGATTACCTAATTTTAATATCTTTCTTACCTTAGCAATAATTTTGAAATGATCCGTGCATTGTACGTTACTTACCCATCGTATTATATGACTATTAGTGCATAATTTTAAGTCATTAGTTATGACAATTGCAATAACTTTTTGAATGTAAGAAGTTTCATCGTGAACAGAGTGTACTGACAAAGAAACAAGTTAAAAATTATGTTCCTAGAATTCATTTTTTAAATTTTATTTGTCGTGTTATTTTTTTAGCATAACCGATTAATTTATTAAAAAAGTCAGATGATGCCAGTTTTTTTTCATGCCTTCTGAAGTGCTCACATCTAAAACTGGGCTAATTCTTAAACTTTTTTGTTAAACTTCTTTCTTTAAGTCTTTTCTTTACAATCTCAGAAAAGAAAGATGACATGGTGATCCTAGGCATAAACAGGGAAGCGATGCAGCAAGCTATCAATAGGTTAGAGGAATGGACGAAAGAAAACGAACTTAAAATAAACCAGAACAAGACAAAAGTAATGAAGTTTCGCAAAGACGGATGAATATCTTCGAAGGATGTCTTCACATGTGGGGATCATAGCGAAGGCGTACAAATATTTAGGGGTAACTCTACAGGTCACCGGATTCACCTTCACAAGACATGTTGAGGAAAGATCAATCTCCGCAATAAAAGCCAGAATGGAAATAAAAATACTTCATAGCCTCTCACTAGAAACATCAATTTCACTGTTCAACCTGAAAATCGCCCCAATAGCATCATACGCAATTGAAATAATTTGGCCACACTTGAACTACAAAAACATCAAAGACCTGGATAGAGTTAAAGCCAGATACCTCAAGAAAACACTGTGCGTATCGAAGTACGCCCCAACCAGATTAGTTTATCAACTGGTGGGAACAAAAACATTTATAGAAGACCTAATATTAACACACAACCTGATTCAAACACAAGCATGCATCAAGTTCCTGGAAGAAAGAGCCCAGAAATCAACAGAAATATACCCCGAATTCTACCGCACCCCAGCCATGAAGGAGAAAGAATGGAGATCAGCCGGCTATGAACTACGACACCTCTACACCCGAGGAGCAATACACGGCTTCCACCATAAAATCTGCAACAGGAAAGGTTACCACAACGCCGACAGTCAATGCAGCTGTGAACTCTGCAACCAATGCTGCACACAGTATCACCTATTTGAATGTACAAAAAGAACAATGCCAATCTCGTACTATGCAAAGGACGAATGTCAATGATATCTGATATGTAATAATTCTGTACACATTGTGTTTAATTCCAATAAGAAATAAAAAGAAACTCTTTTTCTGTATGAGGTAGCTTACATATCTCGTGTAATACAGTAGCTGAAAAAAAGTTAGCATGGACGTGTATTTAAATAAAAATAAAAAAATTAATCACCATATGTCGTGCGATTCGAAGATGTAAATCAGTAACTATCGTTTGATCAAATTCGACGGGTTTTAGGTAGATTTCATTAGAAAGCTAACTATTGCAATGGGTACCATGTTTCGACTTCCGGAAAATTTCGACATATCTTCGCGTTTCACATCCCCCAGACCCTAAAACCACCGTCAGTTCAAAAGTTTATATATATATCAGTTTCTTGTGGACACGATAACTGCCGTAATTTTGCACCAATCACTTTGAATTTTTTACATAATATGTATCCTTATACAATCTCGGTCGAGTTCGTTAACGGGCAAAATCAGTCGAAGGGGGTAAAAATGGGGGGCTTTTTTTTTAAAGTGAAATATCACTACAACTTTCTTAATATGTGAAATATCGAATCTCTTCAAAGTTCATATTATGTGTCGGATAAGTGCCAAAAATGTATGTTTAAAACGTTTTTTGATAGCACCAACCATTGGCCAATGGGGTGGAAAAAAGTGTTTTTTTCGGGAAATATTAATCATATCTCTCTTAATAGGCACAATATCAAAACCGTACAAAATGGACAATATTCCCCTAATAATTACCTAAAACTTTTGTCTGAAAGAATTTTTGATACAACCCACCATTACGCCAAGGGATGAGAAAAATTATTTCGGAATTAGAAGAAAATGTCAAGAGCCATCAGAAGTTACCATGACAACGCTTCTAAATTGATGTGGGATGAGCTATCAGAGGTTTCCATGACAACGAGATCACATTCAGTTTTCTATCTGACTAAGGCGCGGTGCACACTGGAGAAACCTGTTTCATGCAACTGGTTTCATGAAATCGGTTTCATGAAACCAGTTGCATTGAAATATGCACACAGAAACAACGGTTTTCCATCAGATAGGATGGTGGGGCCATGATTTTGTCTTGTTGGATTTCATGGCCCCGCCTTCCTAACGAGGACCATGCCTCCAAAGAATAATGAACCCAAACGGTAACCAAGTACAATTAAAATTCGGTAACCATGCCTGTAGCCTTCAGGGGCAGATACTCTCGTTGTTCCGCCATTAAAAACAACAACAACAACAACCAGTAGCCTTCGAGTTATGTTCACGTGATCGCAATATAAACCACTATCGCATCCAAGCAGCATTCCCTACTTGCCAACCCAAAGAAAGAGTGCCCGGTTCAGCTGACGAAAATCAATAGAAAGGACAAGGACACCCACATAATAAATACAGGGTCTTTCACTCAAAGTGGGGCCGGCCCCACGGCTGACGCAGCGCTGCAGGTAGAAGGTTGAGTCAAAGTTCAGACGAGCACATTGCAACACGAAGCTGAGACAGTTGCGACGCAGGATTTGACGAGTAAAGTTGACTTAGTTATTTCGTTTATAGCATATTTTAAGTTATACGTGTTATAAGTTTATAACGTGTGTACATGTTTATTGTTTAATTATTATTGTAATCCAAAATTGTGTAACGTAGTATGTTAAAGCCCGAGCCTCCGTGGCTTAGGCGGCAGCACGCCGGCCTCTCACCGCTGAATCCGTGGTTCAAATCCCGGTCACTCCATGTGAGATCTGTGCTGGACAAAACGGAGGCAGACAGGTTTTTCTCCGGGTACTCCGGTTTTCCCTGTCTCAATTTCATTCCAGCAACACTCTCCACTATCATTTCATTTCATCTGTCATTCATTTAATCATTGCCCCAGAGGAGTGCGACAGGCTTCGGCGGCCGGCACACTTCATATCCTCGCCGCTAGATGGGGGCTTCATTCATTCCATTTCTGACCCGGTCGGCGACTGGAAGCAGGCTGTGGATTTTCTTTCAGTATGTTAAAGCCTATTGGTTGAATTTTTATTTATGGGGACAAATGAAAAATTAGGTTTATGCCACAACACACTAGATGAACTCAAACTAAATATCACAAGAGAAATTAAGGCTATCTCGGTAGATGAACTAATGCGTGTGAATGAAAATTTCCTTAGAAGATGCCAGAAATTTGTAGATGCAGGTGGAAGACATATTCCAACATCTTCTGTGACAATGATTTTACTTTGATTATCTGTTATTATTTGTGCTTGTTATTTACATGCGATTCTTACGGGCGCTCTCTCGACCTCAAGCTGAGTGAGATGTCATGTGCTCGTCCGACCCTCCTCACTTTGAGTGAAAAACCCTGTAGATAACATAATACTAACTTAAATAACTAACCTTGCGGATCACGTGAGCAAAGAGGTTGCCCGATTCCCCCACTAAACTGTTATTCAGGGGCGTATTTAAGGGGGGAGGGGGGACAGGGCCGCCCCCGAAATTTTTGTCACATATAATATTTGTTTATAAATTAAAACATTAACAACTAATATAGGCCTACTTAGCATGTGCTAATGTTACTACGCGACGTATGGCAACGTTGCAAAGCAAGGCGACGGTAGAGCGATGTAAACAGTGTGACAATCAGTTAGCTCTGATCTTATGTGTGACAACATAACCTCTTATTACTCTCCAGTGCCTTCGCTCTTATGAACCTACCAAGAACAGCAACAAGTGCCCTTGAAGCGTGTGACAAAAGTTTTCTCCCTAACTTTTATACCCTTATCAAAATGTTGTCAAATTTGCCTCTCTCTGTAGTTACCGATACTGCCGAACGGAGTTTGAGTTGGTTGATAACATACTTTAGAAATTCTACTTCTGAAAACAGACTGAACGGTCTAGTATTGTTACAGAGACATACATCATTGACGATGAAGATATACAACGATTTGGTAATGCTTCAAGAAACCTTGACTTTATTTTGGTTGCTTGGTTCTTAAGTTTAGGGGCTGCTACAACGCGGTCATGTAGCCCCGTGTACTTTGGGTGTGTGTAAAATCTGTCTGATAACCGGTGATAATTGTGATGACTGCATTAGTGTGTGTTATCTGTTTTTTAATTTAAGTACAGACTGCAACTTAGAATTTTTCAAACAGTTCCAACTTTTGCCGCCAAGCTCCACCGTCAACGACTACTAGGCCAAGTTCAGAACTTAGCTATTAGACGCCACCGCAGTCGGTTCTTGGCAACGAACGTAGAAAACTCAGAGCGTTGTTTACATTCTTAACCTATCGAATTTAGCTTCACACAGGTGTAATTAGTGAAAGGTTCTTTAACATGCCATACATCTATGACATAGGACCGCCGGCTTTACTTCCCCTCCAAAGGAAGGCATACTGAGGGATTTTTAACGCTCTTAAAAAATCTGATGGCTTCGGCCGGGTTTGAACCCGCTATCTTGGGCATAGAAGCTCAGCATGCTACCGACTACGCCACCGAAGCCGCCTGTTAAACAGATTGCCTCCTATGTAGCTATTATGCACATATGAAACTATTAGCTCGGGACAGGGTGACTTGAAAGCTTGACTTTATATTATAGTGTAAGTTGTAAATCAAAACAGTAATGATAATTCTTTCCATGTAAATACTATCAAGTAAGTAAGATGATTGTATTAATAAAACGTAACATCAAAAGTTCTTAGTTGTGTTTGACATTAACCAAACATAAAACATAACAACAAATTGGTTGAAAAAGAGGTGCAAGATAGCCTTAAAACTCATCATTTTGCACCAAATATATAGAAAAGTTTCCCGGGGGGAACTCCGAATCCCCTATTCTTTGGGGCCTATGCCATGCCCCCTAACTCCCGGTTGGGTACCCCGCAAAATAAAACTCTATATACGCCCCTTCTGTTATTATAAGGTGCAATTTACATGTTTTGTAAACACCTACGTTCGTAATGTCCAACCAACAGCAGGCCACATTTTTGATTCCAAAGTTCGCACTTCATCCTTCAATAGCAAGTTCATATATTTACGTAAAAGACGGGAGGCATTGGCCAAATAATAATAATAAAATACATAGGGCTGTGCATACTGCGTTTCATGAAACTGCTTTCCCGAGTTTCACGAGACCCGGTTTCACGAAACCAATGCAACTACAGTTTCATGAAACGCAGTGTGCCCAGCCCTATGTTAATCCTATCTATCTGTTGCAAGCAACTTTAGTTTCACGTTTCACGAAACCAGTTTCACGAAACGGGGTTCTCCAGTGTGCACCGCGCCTAAGTGTGAAGCGGCTTCGGTGACGTAACTGGTAGCATGCTGAACTTCTATGCCCAAGGTCGCGGGTTCAAAGCCGGCCGAAGTCGTCGGATTTTCAAAGAGCACTGAAAATCCCTCAGTAAGCTTTCCTTCAGAGGGGAAGTCCAACGTTCGTTGCAAGTTACTGGTTGCGGTGGCATCTAGTAGCCAAGTTCACCGCTAAGTGTCGTTGACGGTATATTTGGTACCAACATTAGGAACTACTACTTGAAATTGACCGTCTACAGTCCTTACCTGAATTACAGACTAATACAGCCATCACAATTAACACCGCTTATCAGACAGATTTTACACACACCCAAAGTACACGGGGTTACATGACCGCGTTGTCGCAGCCCTGAACTGAGGAATCAACCAACATCTTTGCGGGAAATAAAATTTGACGTGAAGAAGTAACAGACTGTTAGTTACACCAAGAGTTACACATCAGTTCCAAACATTGCATAAGGACGGTGTGACCACAAGTATAACAAGTAGTTCCGTGAAGAACTATACAGCCTATTTTCATATATCCTACTTATGTTAATTGCCACTATCAACATACATAATTTCAGTTTGATTGCTGTAATAGATTCGTAGATATTGAGAACCGACTAAATATTTCAGATGGTCGCCATGTTGCATTTTATATTGAACCCTTGCAAAGAAGCATATGAGACTCAGATTCGGGGCGTAACAGGTCGTATTCGTAAGTTGCTGTCAGGGCGCTTCATTAACTTGCAGGGTAACATATAACAAAATTAACATGCAGGAAAGAGTGAAGCCAGGGTTAAAAAACAACTGAATTTAATAACAAATCACCATATTTACACATAAACAATTAACAACGAAATCTCCCAACTGACTCCCATTTAATAAAATGCCAAAAACTTAGGCGGTATCTCTGGAGAGATTAATTACTTGGACCAAGTGTCCTTAAATAAAAGATACAAAAGTGACCATCTAAGTGCGTATGCCGTTCTACATGCATCACGATGTGTACTTTGAATGCGTGATTCGTTATCATCCGGAATGACCCTTCAAACACCGAATCCGCATTTCCTAGAGCTAGACCGACACGGGGGAACACAACTACACTACTTAAATTAAACCGACACTTCCTAAATCTACTATAAACAAACACAAAATTTCCGTGTGAAATTGGACTTAAATTGCCGTAGCAACATTTACTGCCTAAAAACTTAGGACTTCTCACACAAATCAACACAAGTACATTAACACGTGACCAATAGAAAAATACTCAAATGACCGCTGTCAAAATTTACAAAATTCTCTACCATTACACCACACGGGTGTGTCACACAAAATTACATGAATCGAGTCATCAACAAAGCAATAGGCAAACAGCCAACATTTACGTTAATCACAATATTTTATCCATACAAGGTACAACAATCCGTTACACACATGGCGAACTCCCCAATTAATTATGGCTTAAAAATTAACCATCACAATGAACAGGTTTGCTACATGAAAGCTTACAGGGTTCAGTCGGACAAAAGGACTGCCTATCAAAATAAGTCACAGGCAAAACGGGCGGTTTGTGGAACTCTGCATGTCTGTCAACCCACGTGTCAAAATGCCTCGACCTCCCAGAACATGGGGTCGAACCTCGAAGAAATGTGCCCCAAAGCACAATAATACATGTGTGTGTCAGAATAACCATATGGACAAGAATCAGCAGTCTCCCAAGAGCACTCTGTCTTTCCATCTAAAAAATACAATAGCAGCAAAAATATATAAGGGCGGTAGGACCACTACCCCCTCCTCACGTAGAATCAACACACACTAGACACATCAACACACACTGAATCACACGTATGGGTTTTGACAGACCCTGAAATAAAAGACACAAATAATATCCACATGCTGGCGCCATCGTTCATGCCGTGACTAGTCACCTGAAAAGGACTCAAGAAAATCTATCAAAATTAGAACGAAGGTGTTCTACAATTACTTTTAAGTTGGTGCACTCGGCTACCCTAACATGAATAATAACCTGTTCAGCAAAATGTTACACTAATTTCCTCCCATTCCTATTTCAAATATTAACGTTAATAAAGCACCATTTATCGAATGTAACGGGTTCCGCAATTGCAAGGATAAAATCACGCACGCACGCCGCGTACATTACTCATGACTCAAGAAAGAAAAACAAAATATCAACAAACACTTTGGCCACGCGCCAACGGACATTTAAACATACAGTGTCGGTACAAGAAAAACTCTAAAACAACAAGAAAAAAAAAACATGACTATATACAAAGTTCCCCGGCCAAATCTAACTACATAATTGAAATAAATCCAATTTTAGTACATCACCGCTTCTGCATGTAGACCAAGGACATTCTCCTCAACCCATTGCCCTATGGACAATTTAGCTCTCCATAGTAGTCGTCTGTGCTGATGTCTTGAAGCTCATCCCAACTTCAAACCACGTGCTGTTCATCTTGGCCTCGGCTCCTTGGCAGAAAAGTTCAATATTAAATATTTGCCTATCTATAATCGCTTGCAGGCTACTCAGTTCACCCACAATTGTCCTAGTGCGATTAATAGCGAAGACTGGCCCTAATTATATCGGACACACGCACTATAAAACATACATAAAATACACACAATTTATACAGAAAATATACATCTCGAGTCCGCGCCACTGGCTCGTTAACAAGTTCACAATCCTGGCTGCACTAGCAGTCGCTATCTCGTCCGGTATTTCCGTCTGTACTATGGACTTCGGTTCTGGTAAGCGCTAATTAGGGTGATACGATACCTCCCTCTTAAAGTTGAACTCGTCGTCTTGAAATGAATGTTACTGTTCATCACGCGCTACCGTGAAATATTTAGACCACACAACAAAGTTGATTTTACAATAAAATGTATTACCGCCTTTAAAATTTGATACTGCGATCGCTGCGACTTTTGTTTCTCAAAGCTCACAAAATGAATTAGCTTTACTGAGTTAGAGCGTAAAACCATATTTGACACCGAATAATGACTTAGATAAATTCGAGCGTCAAATCACAATCCAAAATGACGTGGAGTCTGCCTCTGAAGGCTCCAAAAGAATAGACTTTAATTGGCGTCAGGCCAAGCTATTTATGAGAAACTGACAAGGGCGGTGGAGTGGGGCAAAGTCGGATAAAAACTTCCGGAGTTTTTGTCTCACAAAGATGTAGCTAGTGTCATTCTTCTCCAAATAAATCCAACGTCTCAAATTACTCGAGCGGAAATTAATCCGTTCGGAGGTTCCTTAGATACACACTTCCGCGGGCTTTTTACTACTGACGCCGTCCACCTCGTGGTCACGGCTTGGTCTCTTGCGATTGGCTGATTCAATCGTATGTTCGTTGAGAAGACCTCGTGATTCTTCCTTTATGTCTCCAATTTTGGTACAGTAGTTGCACAATTTAGCCTTGAACTCGACTAATTCTGGCCGTCCCCCAGGAATAGCTACTGGCTCAACTTCTGTTGCAATCGTTACGAAATGCTGGCCTCCCTAATATCCAAGTCGACTTCCTTATGTGCTGCCTGGGCCGTAGTAATAATAATAATAAATATGAATACTTATTTATCGAAGATCAATAAGGGTTCATTTGTCCTCAGCAAGGTTTTGAAATTCGAAACAATTTATTGGTTTGGATTTCAAAAACAAAATCCACTGTAGTAACAACACATCTCTTTAAATCTCACTCAGCTGCTCGAGTGTATGCCCCTCTGACTCAATTAGTGTGCTCCCTTCTCGCTGGAATGTCATTCATATTTTCACTAGGTTTCCCCTTCTCCTCAAGTAGTTGCCACTCCCGTCGTCTCAGCTGCTCGTTGTTTACAAACAAAGTGCGTACTCAGGCGCTCCCCGTGAATTTGAGTGTTTGCTCTCAAAGAAAATTTTTGCAATACAGATCCTGCACACATCATCTTCCTTAATCATCAAATGGTTCCCTTCTGTAGTACGGTTTCAAATTGGCGCTATTAAAAACAGATTTTGCACCAGTGCTCACTTCTTCTAATCTGTAGGCATTGTTACCCAGATTCTTAATTACCCGGAACGGACCAATGAACCTTGGACAGAACTTGGCGAAGACTTTGTTCTTAGGGTCGGAGATCGGTGGTCTACGAACCAGCACTAATTCTTGTTCTTGTAACTCTCGGTGAAACTTCTTTCCTCGGTACCGTCTCAGCCTTCGGTCCGCTTGGTTCCTTATGTGCTCTCTCGTTCGCTGGATTCGCAAATCATGCGCTAATAATGGATCCCTTGGGCAAGGAATGATCTTATCCCAAGTTCTTTCTGGCAATCTGTTGTGGTGTACAATCAGTGGGACTTGACCCGTCGACTCGTGCTTAGTAGTGTTCATGCACATCTCAATTTCCCCTATTTTGTCTACCCACTTATTGTGTTCGTTAGGAATCATTACTCTGTAGTATTTAGCGACACAGCGAATTGTTCTTTCGCTTGGATTTCCACAAGGATGACGAATACTTGAAAATATGTGTTTTATTCCTAGGCTCTCCAAACCTTGCCTAAAAACATTGCTTGTGAAATAGGTACCGTGATCTGATAGAATGGATTCCGGCTTCCCAAGCATCGGAATGACTTTGTTCTTAATTCTACTGAGGACTTGTCTTGATGTCGTCTTCTGAATAGGACATAGCACGACCATCTTCGAAAATACGTCGACACACACCAAGAGGTGTCGGCATCCACGCTTTCCTTTTACTAAAGGACCAAAGCAATCAATCGCGAGCATCTCGCATGGTTTCTGCGGTAATAGTGGTCTTGGAGGTTGTTTCAGAACAAAGTTGTTCGGCTTTGTGCGCTGACAAGCGTCACACGTTCTAATTACTTCAACAATGGTGAATCTCATCTTGGGCCAAGTAAAGGTCTCCCCTATCGTAGCTTCAGTCTTATCCGTGCCGATATGTGCTAGGCTCTCGTGAACGTGCCAAGTTAATCCCCTCTGTAGTGATGCTGGAACTAAGATCCGCAGTTTAGTATGATGCTCATCCACGTACTTATGTAACAAGTTATTCAAGTAGTGAAATCTCGCTTGTTTAGCACTGGCTTCCCGGTACTCTGGTGAATTTGGTTGTAACTCCTTCCTATAGAATTTTATCATCATCATCATCCATGGGTCAGCTTCTTGCTCCTTCCGAATATCCTTCAATCTTGCCAAAAACTCACGAGCCTTAGGTGTCAAGGTAATATTGTGAACTTCCGCTATTACTTCGTTTCCATCCTCAGGGTTTCTACTCAAGGCATCTGGTATGACGTTCAATTTCCCAGGACAATGCTCTATTGTGATGTCAAACTGTTGTATGTAGATGGACCAGCGCGTTACTCTCTCACTTGCTATTGTCGTCTTAAATAAAAATGTCAGTGCATGGTGGTCGGTTCTAACAATGATGGAATAACCATAGATCATCTTGCGCCACTGTTGGAGAGAATATAGAATTGCTAGTAGCTCAAGTTCCGTGACTGTGTAGTTTCTCTCATGTTTCCGTAATTTACGACTCGTAAATGCCAAATAGGATTTCTTCTTGGGTTCTTCAGCGTCCTCTTGGTACAGCATAGCACCAATCCCAATTAACGAAGCATCTGCTTGAATGATAAATTGTTTCTCAAAATCCGGATATCCAAGTTTCACACAGTTTTCCAATAAATCCTTCGTTGCTTTAAAAGACCTGTCGCACTCCTCATTCCACGACCATCGATTCGCTTTCTTCAACATCTCCTGCATAGGCGCTACTGTTTCTGTGTAACCAGGGCAATTTTCTTTGAAGAAACCGGTCACTCCCAAAAATGCTCTAACATGTTTGACTTTGGTAGGTGTGGGAAATTTCTTAATAGCATCAATCTTGGCTGGATTAGGCCGCACGCCCTCGACATCAATTATATGTCCCAAATATAAAATTTCGCTCTGGCAAAAATGTGATTTTTTTAAGTTGATCTTGAAGTTCATGGTTCTCAGGTTGTCCAGCAGTTTATTTAAATTTATCAAGTGTTCTTCCATTGTCTCAGAAGCGATTAATATGTCATCGACATATCTCGTGGTGAAGTTCTTGACCTCCTCAGTCAGATTTCTGTCGAGTGCTCTAATGAGTGCACATCCCGCAGTTTTCACGCCAAAGGGCATTCGACACCAGATATAACTTTGATTGTCGAATAAAAATCCCGTCAACAGTTGAGATTTTTCTTCAAGTTCAAGATGGTGGAAACTATTCGTCAAATCAACACTTGAGTATATCTTCTTCCCACGGAAGCCTTTCAAAACATCTTTGATCCTCGGTGCTTGGTCGTGCTCAACTAGCAGTTTACTATTTAAAACTCGCGCGTCTAGGCATAGCCTAATTGATCCGTTTGGCTTGGTCACAGCCAATATTGCGTTCAGGTAAGGAGTTGCAGCTTTCCTTATCATGCCAGAATCTAATAAGTTAGTAATAATGTCCTTCACCTGAGAAAAATGCTTCTCTGGGATTGGGTACAATTTACTTTTAAATGGGGTCCAATCTGTCACCTGCATAGCATATTGAAAATTCAAAACTTTCCCAGGTACGGTGTCAAAAGCTTCTTTATGCAATCTTAAGATTTCTTCCAGTCTTCTTCTATCAGATTCCCCTACGATGGCTTCCTTAAGTCGCTCCTGAAGTAAAATTTCGAATTTGGTTCCGCCCATTTCTTCTTCCGCCAAATGCACCCAAAGTTCCTGCGAAATATCTCGGCTGTCCATTTCTAGCACTGCTGTCTGGTTGACTTGCTCTCCCCTCAAGATCTTATCTCCGGCCTCATTAGTGCATTCCTCAACAACCCAAGTGTTGGCCTCTCTCTCCAGCGGATTCTCTTCCATATTTAAACCCACATGATCCAATCCTTCTACTTGTTTGAAGCTTACAGTGTTGTTATGTAAATCAATTACAGCATGAAAATCGCAGATGAAGTTGGCTCCTAAAATTATATTGTAGTTCATCTTTGGAATAACAATGAATGTTTGTGAAAAAGTATGGTTCAATATTTCCAGATCTAGAAATGCTTGCTGTTTACAATTCATAGTTTTGTCAGGAATGACACCTCTGACTTTCATTAGCGGTACCGGCATAATAGGAACAGTCTGTTTTCTTGCTATTTCTTTTATTAAAATTTCAGTGACCAAGCTCACCTGGCTACCTGTATCAATCAAACATCTCACCCTCATACCTCCAATATGCGCGTAAATAATTGGTAGCTGTCTGATAACGTTTTCACGGTTCTTCACCACTTCCTCCAGGCAGTCGTCTGGGAATGCTACCCACTCTTCTATGTTGGCCACTATCATCTCTTCTTGCTCCCTGGCGATCTCCGTTTCTAGCCTATCTCCTTTCAATTCATTTGGTTTTTTTTTAATCCCGGGCCCCATTAGATGTGTTTCGCCGGTTATCATTTTGTCGCTCCTGTTGCCTGAGTAAGCTCTCTGCCCCCTCTCCTTGATGATTGTCTGGGCTCTGTCTGTTTGCCATGGCACGCCCCCACTTTTCCTTCTCCGCTTCTTCACTCCTTAATTGATCCACGTATTTACGGGATTCAATATACCGCTCGTCCCAGTTATTCCTATAATCTCCTCTGTTTTCTTGGCGATAGTCCCTGCCGTTACTCCATCTACCATCTCCATTTCTTTGGTAGGGTCTACCTTGTCTCTGGTTTCCCCTCCAATTCGTGTACTCCCGCTGGTACGTCCACTGATTATTTTGATTCTGGTTATTCTGATGATATCTCCCGCGGTTATTCTGATAGTTATGATTGTTGTGATGGAACTGGTTTCGGCCGTCAAAATCTTGTCTTCTTGGCGTGAACTGTGTTCCCGTGGACTGTGTCTTACTTTGGTTTCCCTGGCCGTGGTTATTTTGGGGTCCCTGAACTACCTCTGCCGTGTTTACACATTCCAAATTCGTTCTTCCTGTCTGTGGGCTCACCATACTCGTCTCATCTAAGTGTCTGAGTAATTCTTCTGCTTGGACTGCGGTCTGAATGTTTCCTGCGACTAGCAATTGTTGGATATGCATTGGGAGTTGTTTTCCGATGGTTAGAACCATATTCGGCTCGCTAGGCGGGTCATCAAAATCCCTGAATTTTACCAATTGCTGACTAAAGAATTCTGAAAAACGGGTTGGATGGGTACTATGGTATTTGCGTGTGTACAGGTCCATTCTTAACCCCTGTTGTAACGAAGGACTCCAAAACTTCTTCAAAAACGCCTCGCGGAATTGATCCATGTCTGTAAATGTGTACTTGAAACTTAAGAACCAGGTCAGGCTAGGTCCTTCCAAAAATTTCTCCACCAGTCTTAATTGTTTCTCTGGGCCGATGTGTTGGTCATTAAAGTAATCCGTTAATTGCCGTAGAAATGCTTTGGGAGTGGTTCCTGAATTTTCTTTGAACTTATCGGGCTTAAAATCATTACCCCGAATGACTTGGATGACTTGGGCTGGTGCCAAGTTCGGTTGCGGAGTTGAAGTCTCCCCCCTGTACTGCTGGAATGCATTAGTCGTTAGTCTGGGACTTTGACCCCGACTCGTGTCCTCAGCCAACTTCGAACCTGCCGGACTTCCAATACTTGTTTGCTTTTCCGGTATATTTTCATTTGAAAATAATGTCGCATTCTCTAACGATCTAATCTCGTTTTTTATGATTAGTTCTGATTGTTCCTGCAATTTCGACTTCATATTCTCCTCCAGTGCCTGCATTCGCTTTAAAACTGCCAGCCTGTGTTCCTTATTCGCCTGAGCCTGCTGGTCCCAATCTCGCCGGATCCTACTTTTTAAGCTATTTATTTTCTCGTCGTTCCTTTCTTGATTTTTCTCTATCTCTTCACGTATCCGTTCCTGCGTTTTCACTAGTTGTTCCCCCACCTCTTCTCTTATGACCTCTTGTGTTTTGATTAGCTGACCTTCCAAATTATCTTGAGTTTTGACGAGCTGCTCCCCTACTTCTTGTCTTATGACCTCTCGTGTGTTTATTAGCTGGCCTTCCATCTCTTTCCTTATGATCTCTTGTGTTCTGCCTAATTGCTCCTCTAAATTTTCCCGCAAGTGTATCCGCTCAGTTTCAGCCTTAACTTCGACTTTATCTATTTCCTTTATTAATTCCAGCACGTTGTTATCTACCGAATTAATTTGCTGTTGTAGTTTCTCTTGGGTCTTCTTCACTCCCGCGGTGTTACTGACACATGCTGCCTCTATCTGCTTAAGTTTATCCGCCACCATCTCGTCAAATTGTATTAATTTGTTATCAAATTTTGCCTCCAATTTCTTCATTTCGCCTAACTGTCTGATGTTGTTTTCCGCAACCTCGCCTGCCAGTTTCTCTACTTTTTGAACGCTCTGGTTGATATCATTTGTGATTTTCCCTAACTGTTCGGTTTGTGTTACCGCCTGTTGTGACAATTTGTGGTTTAATTCATTGAATTGTTTGTCAGTGTCTAATTTCTGGACTTCTAACTGGACCGAAATGTTACCGCTCATATCAAGTAATTGTTTTTCACTATCTATCTTCTGCGCTTGTAACTGGACCGAAATATCACTTAATTGTTTTTCACAGTCTATCTTCTGCGTTTGTAACTGAACCGTAATGTCACTTAATTGTTTATCGTTATGCTCCCGCTGAGCTTCTAATTGTTCTTTTAATTGTTCCTCCGTCTTTACGGACATCTGCACTAATTGTTCTTCCGTTTTCGCGGACATTTGGATCGACATCTGTTCTAACAATGCCTTTATCTCATCAACAAGCGCCATATCACACACAAATATATTCAGAGAAAAACAGGGTTATGGGCTAAGGTTTCAGCCCTATACGCACATATATGTCACACATTTAAATATTACTGGCTCTAATTTAATGAAAATTTCAGTAACAAAATTTACTGAATACAATGACACTTATTCCCAAACAACAAAATAACCCCTAGTGATCTGCTTTTAAATTCCTAACCAACAGAATTTACGAAACACCAATTAACCGAAGTCAATTAAATGTCAAATATAAGGCAACATCTTCCTGCTTTAACTGAGTTCAATAATAATGCAAATTTCTAATTTTAATGTGGGCGCCAGAACAAGTTTATAACAAATACAAATCAAATTCTAACCTTGTTCAATATTTCTAACCTTAGGAACTCAGTGATTTTACTAATGCACATGGCGGTACAACATCGCCTCCATTTACTGAATTTACATGTCCGCTTGATCTGGCATCATTTCTCAACGAAATAAATATGAGATCAGCGAAGCAACAACAACAACAATCCCCACTTGGGCAGCCATTTTTGTTTTATGAACCCTTGCAAAGAAGCATATGAGACTCAGATTCGGGGCGTAACAGGTCGTATTCGTAAGTTGCTGTCAGGGCGCTTCATTAACTTGCAGGGTAACATATAACAAAATTAACATGCAGGAAAGAGTGAAGCCAGGGTTAAAAAACAACTGAATTTAATAACAAATCACCATATTTACACATAAACAATTAACAACGAAATCTCCCAACTGACTCCCATTTAATAAAATGCCAAAAACTTAGGCGGTATCTCTGGAGAGATTAATTACTTGGACCAAGTGTCCTTAAATAAAAGATACAAAAGTGACCATCTAAGTGCGTATGCCGTTCTACATGCATCACGATGTGTACTTTGAATGCGTGATTCGTTATCATCCGGAATGACCCTTCAAACACCGAATCCGCATTTCCTAGAGCTAGACCGACACGGGGGAACACAACTACACTACTTAAATTAAACCGACACTTCCTAAATCTACTATAAACAAACACAAAATTTCCGTGTGAAATTGGACTTAAATTGCCGTAGCAACATTTACTGCCTAAAAACTTAGGACTTCTCACACAAATCAACACAAGTACATTAACACGTGACCAATAGAAAAATACTCAAATGACCGCTGTCAAAATTTACAAAATTCTCTACCATTACACCACACGGGTGTGTCACACAAAATTACATGAATCGAGTCATCAACAAAGCAATAGGCAAACAGCCAACATTTACGTTAATCACAATATTTTATCCATACAAGGTACAACAATCCGTTACACACATGGCGAACTCCCCAATTAATTATGGCTTAAAAATTAACCATCACAATGAACAGGTTTGCTACATGAAAGCTTACAGGGTTCAGTCGGACAAAAGGACTGCCTATCAAAATAAGTCACAGGCAAAACGGGCGGTTTGTGGAACTCTGCATGTCTGTCAACCCACGTGTCAAAATGCCTCGACCTCCCAGAACATGGGGTCGAACCTCGAAGAAATGTGCCCCAAAGCACAATAATACATGTGTGTGTCAGAATAACCATATGGACAAGAATCAGCAGTCTCCCAAGAGCACTCTGTCTTTCCATCTAAAAAATACAATAGCAGCAAAAATATATAAGGGCGGTAGGACCACTACCCCCTCCTCACGTAGAATCAACACACACTAGACACATCAACACACACTGAATCACACGTATGGGTTTTGACAGACCCTGAAATAAAAGACACAAATAATATCCACATGCTGGCGCCATCGTTCATGCCGTGACTAGTCACCTGAAAAGGACTCAAGAAAATCTATCAAAATTAGAACGAAGGTGTTCTACAATTACTTTTAAGTTGGTGCACTCGGCTACCCTAACATGAATAATAACCTGTTCAGCAAAATGTTACACTAATTTCCTCCCATTCCTATTTCAAATATTAACGTTAATAAAGCACCATTTATCGAATGTAACGGGTTCCGCAATTGCAAGGATAAAATCACGCACGCACGCCGCGTACATTACTCATGACTCAAGAAAGAAAAACAAAATATCAACAAACACTTTGGCCACGCGCCAACGGACATTTAAACATACAGTGTCGGTACAAGAAAAACTCTAAAACAACAAGAAAAAAAAACCATGACTATATACAAAGTTCCCCGGCCAAATCTAACTACATAATTGAAATAAATCCAATTTTAGTACATCACCGCTTCTGCATGTAGACCAAGGACATTCTCCTCAACCCATTGCCCTATGGACAATTTAGCTCTCCATAGTAGTCGTCTGTGCTGATGTCTTGAAGCTCATCCCAACTTCAAACCACGTGCTGTTCATCTTGGCCTCGGCTCCTTGGCAGAAAAGTTCAATATTAAATATTTGCCTATCTATAATCGCTTGCAGGCTACTCAGTTCACCCACAATTGTCCTAGTGCGATTAATAGCGAAGACTGGCCCTAATTATATCGGACACACGCACTATAAAACATACATAAAATACACACAATTTATACAGAAAATATACATCTCGAGTCCGCGCCACTGGCTCGTTAACAAGTTCACAATCCTGGCTGCACTAGCAGTCGCTATCTCGTCCGGTATTTCCGTCTGTACTATGGACTTCGGTTCTGGTAAGCGCTAATTAGGGTGATACGATACCTCCCTCTTAAAGTTGAACTCGTCGTCTTGAAATGAATGTTACTGTTCATCACGCGCTACCGTGAAATATTTAGACCACACAACAAAGTTGATTTTACAATAAAATGTATTACCGCCTTTAAAATTTGATACTGCGATCGCTGCGACTTTTGTTTCTCAAAGCTCACAAAATGAATTAGCTTTACTGAGTTAGAGCGTAAAACCATATTTGACACCGAATAATGACTTAGATAAATTCGAGCGTCAAATCACAATCCAAAATGACGTGGAGTCTGCCTCTGAAGGCTCCAAAAGAATAGACTTTAATTGGCGTCAGGCCAAGCTATTTATGAGAAACTGACAAGGGCGGTGGAGTGGGGCAAAGTCGGATAAAAACTTCCGGAGTTTTTGTCTCACAAAGATGTAGCTAGTGTCATTCTTCTCCAAATAAATCCAACGTCTCAAATTACTCGAGCGGAAATTAATCCGTTCGGCGGTTCCTTAGATACACACTTCCGCGGGCTTTTTACTACTGACGCCGTCCACCTCGTGGTCACGGCTTGGTCTCTTGCGATTGGCTGATTCAATCGTATGTTCGTTGAGAAGACCTCGTGATTCTTCCTTTATGTCTCCAATTTTGGTACAGTAGTTGCACAATTTAGCCTTGAACTCGACTAATTCTGGCCGTCCCCCAGGAATAGCTACTGGCTCAACTTCTGTTGCAATCGTTACGAAATGCTGGCCTCCCTAATATCCAAGTCGACTTCCTTATGTGCTGCCTGGGCCGTAGTAATAATAATAATAAATATGAATACTTATTTATCGAAGATCAATAAGGGTTCAATATATGTAGGTCCTAGAGTTATGTACTGTTACATGAAGATTATTGTGTACGTGTAGCATTCAAACTTCAATCGCATGATAAGGACACAAGGAGATTTTAAAATGTCCCTCAGCTGCCATCTTGTGGTTATGGGAATAATTGAAATAAATTAGATGCCAGTGGATTAACATTCGTATAAGGATTTACTGTACCAAGTTTCACTGTACTCTGATGGTTAAATATCGAAAAACGTCCTTGTGAATATTTATATTTCGCGTCGCCGCCATGTTTGATTTGTGATCACCAGGTTATTTTAAAGTCCTATAGGTGAACTTAAGTCAATAGCCCCTATGAACATAAAAGAATTCAGTTTGATTGCTATAATAGATTCGTAGATATTCAGAGCCGTATAAATATTTCGGATGGTCGCCATGTTGGATTGTTAAATGTATAGGCCATAGAGTCATGTACCATTAAAAGAAAATGATTGCGTAGGTTCATTATTCAAACTTTCACTTCGATCGCATGACTACGACACAGGATATAAAAACTTAATTTTAAAATTCGCACAGCCGCCATCTTGAGGTTATGTAAACAATTGAACTAAATTAGATACCAGTGCATTACAATGTGTATAAACATTTCCTGTACCAGATTTCATTGCGTTTGGATCATTAAATCGCGAGAAAGGTCTATTTAAAATTTTCAAATTCGCTTGGCCACCATGTTCGTTTTGTAGTTAATCGGTTTTTGAAAGTGTGGTAGATGAACTTCAATTAGTGCCCTTTATCTCCGTACAAATTTTCAGGATGATACCGCTAACAGTTTCAGAGATATAGAATGCCGGTGAAATATTTCGCACATCCGCCATCTTGTGGTTATGTAAACAATTGAACGAAGTTAGATGTCGGTGGATTACAATGTGTATAAACATATAGTTTACCAAGTTTCAATGCGTTTGGTTGGTTAAATCGCGAGAAACGTCTATTTAAATGTCGCAAATTCGCGTGGCTGCCATGTTGGTTTTGTAGTTACCAGTTTTTCAAAAGTCACATATGTGAACTTCTAGTAGTTCCCTTTATCGCCGTATGAAATTCCAGGGTGATATAGGTAATAGTTTCGGAGATATTGAATGCTGGTGAAATATTTCGCACAGCCGCCATGTTGGGTTGGTGAGAGATAACAAAATTTCAAGGGCACGGTCGGGGTCGTCCAGAATAGTGCTTTAAACTTACCGAGTTTCATTGAAATCACTCCAGCCGTTTAGAACTTATTAGGGGGGGGGGCACTCACACACCTCACACACACACACGGACAAAAGGTGATCTCATAAGCCTATTTTTTCAAAATTGAAAATAGGCTAAAAATGGACCCCAAATGACAAGAAGGTTACCGTCCCCCTAACACAATAAAATGTTAAAATTATGCATAGTAAGACGAAAGAAAATTTAATTGAGCTCCAATTACATTGTAAAATATTTTCTCGCAATAAATGAGGTCTGATCCTTCTACGAAAACCTGCATATTTTGCCTATTATAGCCTATCCCCTAGTTTGCCCGGTGAAATCTAACTCCGCCTTCCGGCGTGCCGAGAGGAATTTTATTTTTAAAATAAAAAGTCTATACAGTGATCAGAATAAAATATTGGTGGTCAGGGAAAAGTCAGGGAAAATGGGATTTTAAGTCAGGGAAAATGCAAATCTTGGTCTTGTAACAACCCTGGTGTCACTCAATCATGGCACAGCGACAGATTATAGAATTATGAGCTCTTAGTTTCTAAGAGCTAAGTCTTAAATACGATTATTTCATTGGCGTGTTGACCACTATACAGCGAGCAAACGCCCGTAGCTCAACCAATCATATTCCAGTATTTTACTGGAATCACAATAATGCTTTTAAGGTAAAAGTAGTGTGAGATTGAAATATTATCGATGTTCTCTGAGTGGTTTACATTTGTTTTACACGGCTGCTAGCTTCTTGGGTATTCCGAGAAGTTTTAGTGGATTACAATTGTTATTATTCAAGAAAGTTGGGATCATTTCCTGTTGACCAAAGATATGAGGATATATTCTACCTGGCCTATTCCGAGAAAGGCAGCTCATGCTCTCATAGTATTACAAGGTAGTTTACTTACAGTTGATAACCAATACATGGCTCTCTTAGGAGTGGTTACATCCTTAAAGTGTACACATGGCTTGTGGAGAATTTCCACTCTGTCTTCATTTGAACAGTATTAAGGAATAATAATAATAATAATAATAATAATATTAAAGGGATTCGCAAGCCGAATCTCTAGGAAAACATAGTCCCTGGTTTGATACCGGGCGACGTTTATAACTTGTGTAGATCCTCCTTCAGTTTCAAACCCCACAACTCGTACCTTATTGCATTGTCACAGTTGACATGGTTCTTGCAAAGCGACTCTATTGCGCCCACCCTAGAGATTATTTTTTCTTACAGCCCATGAAGGACCTAGGACTACCAAGCGACCGCTGCCCAGCCATTTGGCCTGCAGAAATTGGGGTGATGCGTGATCAGCGCTTCGGGTCCCCTCGGCCATTAATCTTGATTTTCGTGACCGGGGCGCTGCCTCACTCTCAAACAGCTACTCAATTTCCCTCACGAGACTGAGTGCGCCCCAGCCCTCACGTCAGTTTTTTAAATCCCTGATGGAGCAGGGAATCGAACCCTGGGCCTCCGATTGAGAGGTAGGCACGCTACCCCAACACCACTGGGCCGGCCAAGAGATTAATCAAGATATAACAGTAATGTCATTGGTTTTATGTCCCTTTTAGTTACTGCGACTTTTAGAGATGCCGGGGTGCCGGAATATTGCTTCGAAGGGGATCTTTAATGTGCCAGTAAATCTACTGACATGCCTTCGTCGCATTACGTACCCTCAAATGCCAACTGACTGCACCATGATTTGATCCTGCAACCTTGGGAACAGCAGGCAAGAACGTTACCGCTGAGCCA
The DNA here is from genome assembly GCA_946902985.2 of Meconema thalassinum. Taxonomy (NCBI): domain Eukaryota; kingdom Metazoa; phylum Arthropoda; class Insecta; order Orthoptera; family Tettigoniidae; genus Meconema; species Meconema thalassinum. Next base: position 2,013,013,581 of record OX336388.2, on the reverse strand, counting down.
CGCAGTCACTGTCGTATCAAGGGCATGAGCTTGCTATTGAAGTACTCAAAAACTCACAAGTACGGGGAAGCAGGCTGGCTACCATCTGCCCGCACTGAGCTCAGTATTGTTTGCACAATTGGGTACAATCCTGTTGACCGACTGAAAAACATTAAATTTTGATTACTAAGTAGGGAAGAGGTGCAGGTGCGCTTGATAAAAAAAAAGGGCGGTAGCTCGCAGCTCGCTACTCCTGTGGGGGTCCGGGCACGGACACCAAGAGCCCGTGTATGAGCCAGTTTGGTGTTCCTTCGTCCTTCTTATGATAATCTTTATGTAAAAATATGTGTTATGTACAGTTTCAAGGGCAAATATTTCAGTATTTTGGAAGTTTTCCTCATCAAATATTGTAAATCATTTTATTCTGATTTCTTATTGTGCCTCACAGGCTCATTGCGCCCACTGCCGCTACATTCAATATTGCGCCATTCAGAAGGTTATGTTTTAGATGGAGTGTCACTGTTTCAGCGGCTTCTACAATGAATGTTGTATATTTAATGGGTTCTGGTACTTTAATACTTCCGTGGATTGCAGGAAAATGTGACGCGACACGGTGAGAAGTGCACATTGCAAATGATATCGGAGTGTTACAGGAGCGGGGTTGCTTAATTCCCTCTCGCTTGACTCACAGCCGCCTGAGGCTACCACTGGTCTCTGTCGACCGGATACTTGCGCAGCGGGAACGAAGATATGGTCTGGACCATTCAGACACCACCCTCCCCATATAAAGCGGCCTCACCAGCGAGGGGGGGGGGGGGGGCTGTGCTTTTGAGCTAGTGCGTGTGTTTTCCTGTGCGACAGTAGTGTGGCGACGTGACGTGCGAAGTTACGAAACCCAAGTGAGACTGATTCTCCAGACAGCGAGGCAGTGTGAATCATACGGAGGGACTGAATTTTGAGGAGTGTGTACTTTCCTAGTGTGACAGAGATATTGTGGTGAATTGCGAAACGCAGTGGGCTGTTCCCTAGACAGCGGACAGCGAAGCAGTGTGTAATGGTGAGTGACTGGCTATCGTAAATAACTGTAGTTTGTGTACAAGGCAGAGTTGCAGGTATTAATAGCGAAGACAGTAGTGTGAAAGTAGGCTAAGTGTGGAAGCTATAGTGACTAGTAGTGTCTTATGAAGTGAGATTCGGTGCTTATTGTGTGGTGTATTTTCCTGGCCTGCAATAAATCTAATATTTCGTTAAAGGAACAATTGTGTTGTGCTTTCACCCACCGTAACCCAGTTAAAGAATGTGCCACTAGGGGTGGCACGTAACAGCCCATTACTTTGTTTACATTGTGTAATATTAGGCGCTTTCAGTTATACTATACTATTGAGATAATACTCCTCTGCACAGTTAACAGGATGAAAAGGGTTCGATTTCAGCACGTTCGCAAATGACTTTTTCAAAAAGTGCATATCATGGTAGATTTATCACCGGATCAGCTTGTAAAACATTCATGAATAAAATTCGAAAATGTACTCCTTCGTCGAGAGAATGCCTGAGTACATCTTTCTTTTTTTGTGAAGGTCTACAAGTTCCATAACCTTTGATTCATATTCCTGGGCCAACACCTTCACCAGTTATCTCTTATAGAGCTTGCCTAGGCTTATTTTGATCACCGAATCTCTCTTGAGCAAGCAAAGGCGATGATTCTTAGACTATTACGTCAACAGGTCAAAGTAAATGTCAGGATTTTCGTCAACAGGCTATTGGAATTGATATACAGTACATGCAACAGGTGGCGCATTAACATTGCGAACACCCGGATGTCCATTAAATCAACTGATCTTGTCTTCCAACAACTGATCAGTCATTGGATTCTACAGTAGCCTGTTTTAACTTGAAATGTTATCAGACCGTTCTCTGTAGAATGCCTTAATATGTGGGAAGTTATTTGGCTCAACTCTAAGGCAGCGCACCACCTCTACAAGGAACCAAATTACCGCAATATCATTTCTTTCAATCGCTCTATGTATTTATACTCTTATTATTCCCGTGTGTAAGGGCGCCGAGAATATTTATGGCCCGGTGCCCTTTCTAATGCCAATTTCATGGGAGAAGTTAATGAGAAATGTAATGAACGAAGATAAATGCAATAGGACAAAGAGTTGGATTAATTGATCGAGGCCTATTATAAGGTGTGAGATTGAGTTTTCATTATTTAGACTGATTTGATGCAGCCCTTTCAAGTCACCCTGTCCCGAGCTAATAGTATCATCTGTGCAAAATAGCTACATAGGAGGCAATCTGTTTAACAGGCGGCTTCGGTGGCGTAGTCGGTAGCATGCTGAGCTTCTATGCCCAAGATCGTGGTTTCAAATCCGGCCGAAGTCGTCGGATTTTTTAAGAGCGTTAAAAATCCCTCAGTATGCATTCCTTCGGAGGGGAAGTAAAGCCGGCGGTCCCATGTCATAGATATATGGCATGTTAAAGAACCTTCCACTAATTACACCAGTGTGAAGCTAAATTGTATAGGTTAAGCATGTAAACAACGCTCTTAGGTTCCTACATTCGTTGCCAAGAGCCGACTGCGGTGGCATCTGGTAGCTAAGTTATGAACTTGTAGTCGTTGACGGTGGCGTTTGGCGGAACTATTTAAAAATTTCAAAAGTCTGCAGTCCTTACTTGAATTGAAAAACTGATAACACATACTAATATAGTCATCACAATTAACACCGGTTATCAGACAGATTCTACACACACCCAAAGTACATGGGGCTACATGACCGCGTTGTCGCAGCCCCTAAACTTAAGAACCAACCAATCTGTTTAATATATTCTAACCAATTGATATTGCCACCTTTTCAGTCGGTCAACACAATATAACCCCACTTACTGGCATCGGAAAACCAACCTAACAAAATTACATGTCATTAAAGAAGAGGGATAGGGATACATGTTTCGCTCGTCAAGTAAACATCATCAGAATCAGATATACAAGACCAATTAGCTCTATAAAACACTACCAAACCTACAATACCACACACAGACGGTCGCTAGCCTCAAAGCAAAAAAGCACGGCAGACACTTAGTAAGTGATAAGCATTAAGCACCCGAAAATGGACTATGCATTTTAATATCTACAATGTTGCATTAGAATTTATGAGTATTATTTGCCACACTTGCTAATATTTTGCCGTGCTTTTTGTTATTGTAGGGCAGAGACCGTTTTTGGGTGGCATTGTGGGTTTGGTAGTGTTTTGTAGAGCTATTTTCCTTGTAGTCTATATTTGGATCTGATAACGCTCCTTCGACGAGTGAAACATGTCGTCCTATAATTTTCTCCCTCTTCTGTTGTCCTTAACAAATATATTTGTATTTAATTACATGTAATTTCCTAAGGTTGTTTTTTCGCATGTCCCAGTAATTGGGATTCTATTCTGTTGACCCAGTGAAAAGTTACAATATCAATTGTCATTAAGGCAACATTGAAAAATATGGCTTCAAAACTTTACATTGCAAACCAGGCATCTGTCTGAAGGTTGTGTGGGAACTTCCCGAAATAACCCCACCCATGATGACCGCAGTTAGCCCCGGGATTTGAACTTTAGATCTCCACACACCAGCTACACAATTTGGTAACATGAGAACTGTTTATACAATAGTTGAAAATTGTAAATTATTAGTCTTAAAGTCTAAGGAATCTAGCAATTGTTTTATTTTCTAGAAAATGTGCCTCTTTCCCTTTGATTTTGCCATTTAAAGGCAGTATGGGGTGGAAAAGGATGGGGTTGCACCCTTTTAGGGATTTCGAAAGGATGTAGGGTTACGGACACAAGGATTGAATCATAGGTGATGGAAGAGACCAAAGATTAAGATTTTCCTTTGCGTTTAATAAATCTTTAAAGAGCATATGAAATTACTTCGAAAAAATATAGTTTAAGAATTAACAAGAAGAATAATAAGAATGCAAATTTGCAAGTTTCTCCAGGAAACGATAGGTTAACAAAATTCCCTTATGAGGAATTAAACTTTATATTGTTAATTAAAGGGCACATCATTTAAAATACATAAAAGAGGAACCCTTAATGATTAACCATGATGAATCTAGGTGTCTACTAGTATATGATACCACCTTCAATGAGGTGAAAATACATAACCCTTTCGTGTTAGGCCAGCAAACCCTTGGCTGGAAACAGTTGGTTTGTCCGCAAAGGGCTGATGACCAAGGTTGCGGGTAGATTGTCTACACAGAGCTGATGATTGAAGTAGCAGTTCTATTTGCCCGCACAGGGCTGATGATCGAGGTTGATGCGCACACACTCCAGAGGCGCAGGTTCTGAGCCAAGGTTTTGGCGATGTTTAGTCGTGCTGACGAGAGTTGACCAGCAGTGAGATGTTTCTTGGTAATAACATCTCCGCTGGTTCGAGAAGTTGCTTTTTCATTAGGCTGACTTTAAACTGAGTACAGCGTTGTAGAAAATGCCCAGCTGCCAGCTGGAGCAAAGGTTGGCCTGGAGCCTGACCCCGTGTTGTCGTGAAGCAGGGCCTCTGGCAAGGCCGTGTGACTCCACAGGGTAATGACCCCCAGCAAGCTTGTAGCAGCAAGTGACCGATGATGGAGAGTCGACCCATAGGCCGGTAGACCTAAGGTTATATAGTGCGTGGCCCACGAAAGATACTGGCCCCAGTGCGAGCAGCCATCTTGTCTGTGACGTAGGCGAAGTAGTGACTCCGGTTGAGAAGACTTGTTTGTGAATTTCTTGTGAAAAGCAGTGTGAGAATAGTTAGTGTTTTATAAAGTGTAATGTCCAACTTTACATCCAACTTGTGTTGTGGTGCATCATGTAGCTGCAATAATCACGTAGCCTACAGGGTAAGTGTTAACACTTTATTTCTCATTAATGATACAGGTTAATCAAACGCACGTGTGGTGCAGGTTATGTACGAACTTACGTTAGCCTAATATTGTGGATGTTAAGGACTATTACAATGCATGCTAAGTTAATTATCTGAGTTAAAGTTAGATATTTAATGAATGTGTCTCTTTACAGGAAATCAAAATGCCGAGATGCTGTAATGTGGCTGGCTGTAAGAACAATTACAGATCTCAGCTTGAAAATGTTTCTACATTTTCTCTCCCAAAGGACGAAAAATTAAGAAATATATGGCCTAGAAAAATTCCCACTGACTTCTCTAAAGTGAGCAAGCCTGTAATTTGTATAAAACATTTTCCTGATAGCTCTGTTATCAGGACAGAGCAAGTTGATGGGGAAATAAAGACATTTGCTAGGAGTTATCCGAAGTTGAAACCTGATGCAGTATCTTCAATATTTTCGAAATTGCCAGGATAGCTATCCACTCCTGGGCCTTCTTCTAGAAGACTGTGTGATGCAGAGGTAGAAAATCTCGGATAAAGCCATAGAAGCGAGCTTGGAAGACTTCAGACACTACGAAGAAGAGAATTCTGTGCACAGTCTATCGGATATATCTGAACACTTCTCCTCCATCAGGAATAAATTTAAGCAGGAATGGACACATATCAAGACAGAAGACAAGTTGGTGAAGTGCTTGAAGAATTTGAGTGATGCAGTGCCCATAATTACAGGTTCTGTGTGTATTCTAAATAACCTCAGCATTGAGCTGGCTATCAATGGGTTGCAGATTCCCAAACATTAAGTTCCACAAAACTTTCTTTGCATTACTGATAAAAATTCATTTGATGAATTAGCCTACTTCAGTTCATTGAAAATTCTGAGTGCGATGAAAATGGAAGAAAGTTGTCAGCAGTGAATGCTCCTGTGAACATCCTACAGAGAAGTTTTTCGAGTGAAGATTGCACACCATTATAGTCTTTAATAGAGCAAATTAATTTTTTAGATGTTAGGCAAACAATCGTAGGTACAGTGGAGACACGTTACTCTTGGCAGCTTCCATATAATATGTTCACTTGTCATCAGTGTACAAAAAGTTACATCGGAGTGGTCATATTATATCTGCCTCATCCATCAAATCTTCAAAAGTTGCTTGGTAAGTTTGATTTGAGTACTTTTGACATTATTGGGAGTATTGAGTAGCCTATCTCAGTCTAAAGAGGAATAATTTCTTGAAAGATCATGAATGTTCATAAATTACTTTTACCGTAGTTCATTTTAATGGAAAAGTTGAACTGTACTCTTCTAAAGCCATGGCGAGACAAAGTCATTGGTTAGGCGACTATCTGGACCAAAATTATTGTTAGTAGTACAAGCAAGGAGGTCTGGGGTTAGGTTTGTGTTTGTACGCAAAGAATACTCTGTATTGCCGGTACCAATAATGAGCGCTGGCAGCTGTCAAAGCTAACACGTGAGGAAATGCTGCGTTGCCACTGAGGCAGATCATGACTCGTAACATTCCAAGAAGCTTCCAGGAAGACACAAATACTGGGATCTGTGGTGTGTCAGCCGTATTCGTGTGAAGGGTCAATTAAACATTGCGGTGCACGTGAGTTTAGGGGAATTTTTAGTTGCCTAATCGCTCTAGCTGCTACTAACTTAATTATGGGTCTATTCCTTTCATAGCCCCCTTTCGTCACTTGTGTCTGAATTGGATCTGGAATTGCTTTCCAGGGAAACGATGAACCAATCTACCCCATCTTGGAGTATACATTCACGTTTCGTAGCCTCATCCAGTTCTCGTTGCACTATTAACACAAAACGCTTCCAGTTTTATGAAGTCACTTCCCTAATAGCCTAAACGGTAAGCTTCTCAACCTCACGGAGTGTGAAATTCTTATTATGCCATGCTAGATAACCCTTCACTTGACCCCATATCATTTCTATAGGATTGAAGTGGCAATGATATGGGGCAGCGTGATGATCTCATGGCCATGCTTTCTCGCCAGTTCATCCACGTGGTAGCCTACATGGGTTTAGGCTTGCGCTGCTGTATAAGGTTGAGAAGGATATTAATTCTGAATGAAAGTGGAACGTGGCTTATACACTTGTAGCAGACATGAATGTACTTTTACATAGGCTACCTTGTGTCCTTGTTTCATTTTTTGGGCGATATTACGTATTGAAATTAGGAACCCTAATTAAAACTTACTACTGAACCTCATATATGTGCTAAAGTACGTAAATATGTGTTTTTATTTTATGCTATTTTAAAAACAGCTGCCATGCTTCGATAGCACTTGATCTCGTTTAACCGTCATCAAGGCTCACTCTAGCAGCACGCACCGAGGCACACATGTGAGATACAAAATCACTGTTGATAAAAAGAAGTGGGATGCAAAATCACTGTTGATAAAAAAAAGAATCATCGGGACACGTTAGGCAGTAACCATTGCCAAAACTCATTGATCTGGGCGCGTTAGGCTGTAACCATTGTCAAAAACCATTGGATTGGACAAAGTGAAGGTAAGAATGGTCGGGTGTAGGTGCAGCCTTGGCCGCGCGCTGTTAGCGGGGCATGGTTGACACAAAACCATTGATCTGGGCGCGTTAGGCTGTAACCTTTGTCAAAACCACAGTTGTGCGGAAAAAAATACACATACTTATTACAGGAGAGCGATATACTGCATAGTTATTACAGAGCAGATAACAAAAAACACTCATTTCAGCCGTACAGAGATGCGAAATATCGCACACACTAGCATAATTAGAGTCGTGAACTGAGTGCTGCAAACGAATGATGCCCACTAGAGACTGAATTGGGCACTTTTTTGTTTCACATTGTACCGTAAGGGCGAGGTTGGCAGTACTGTTATGGTACTTTTTTGAAGATTGATTTGAACAATGCCGCTCACTGCTGTAATTTTCGCTATATTTAGAATGGCTGGGTGGGTCACAGACGGCGGAGGAGGAAACATCTATTAAAACATTGCTTCCCGATTTATTTCTCAACCTTTTATAAGGTATTTTGGCTAATTCATGTATTATATAGAATGTTATCGCTCGTTCTATGTTCATTCAGCACTACCGAGAAGGATTCCTTTTGTCCGAGAGCTGTCGCATGGTAGGCTACACGATGGCGGTCGAGCCATTCCAACATTCGCGGCTTCGTACTTGAAGTTGTTGGAGCTTATTCTATCTGTACTATGTGGTACGAAGCATTGTCCATTACAATAACACTGTGTTCAGGGATGTTGGGTAACAATTGTTCCTGGAACCATTTTAAAAACTAGTTGTAGTCCATGTCTTCATGGTACACCAGTTCTTTTCGAACTAAAGAGCTAAAGTGTATTATTAACAAAGCCGTGTGATAGCCCGACATGTAGAATAATAAATCGACCCCCTCTGCCTGACGCCCTTCCTTGTCCCCTGAACTGAGTTCACACCCTTAGACACTGTGTGACCAGCATTGACCCACATTTCACCTAACCACACAATATCCATAACATTTTTGCCCTATTAACTTAAGTTTTGAATTTTCCAGTAGCCTATTTTCACCCAGTGTTCACCAAATTTTGTAGGTTCTTTAAAGTGAGCATAATTAAGGGAATTCTAAACTTTGGAGCTATTTGGTTCAGTCATTTAGAAATTATAACATTTTATGTAATAAATATGCAAATTTTGAAAATGTCCCAGGTACATCAAATTTAAAGTTATCAATCTAAAACTTCTATGTAATGATCATCAATGGTCTACAAATAAAAATTGGTATTACTTTTAAAATCAGTGCAAATGGTTTATTATTAAAATGTTTTTTTCTTAGAATGACCTGTTGTTCTGTTAAAATATGTCATTTTTTTCAAGTTTGAACCTAAATATTTCTGAAAGTTATTAATATTTTTCAAAATGGATTCCACACATTATTAAGACCACAAAGTTGTATGTGCAAACCATGTTTGAAGGTAATGGGATCAAAATGCAGGCTACTGGAACATTTAAAATGCTGAAAAATACAGTATTGAGAAAAAGCTAAGTTTATTAAAAAATACAGTATTTTAGTGGAATTTCCTGCATCAAGACTTCTCTGAGTTTACAAATCACTTTTCCCATACTTCAGAGGTAACTTATTACTAAACCCATCTTTCTCCCTGATGTTGACACGAAGATTTACTGCCACATTCACCACACAGGTCTGTAAACAAATTTTGGAGGGCACCCATATATGAATGAGAATGTGCTTGTCATTAACACTAGGTCTAACAGTATTCTCCTCACTAAAATAGGTCTATTCCAGTTTTCTGACACTGGCAGAAGAAGTAGTTGCAGCTGTTGAACTTGCATTACTTAACTTCACATGTAATATCACCCCACTGTTTGTCAACATTCAAATAGCACTATTCCATTTCTTTGTTTCACGGACTTTCGGTTTACGCCATCGACTAGATACAGAATACATCTAATAAACTGCACACAAATCTCTAAAATACCATTAGCTTACACAAGTTCCACCACTCACAGTAAACCAATAAAAATATAATTCTTGCGAATAAACTTCACTAAAGCCACTGACCATCAAAATAAACAAAGACGCATGGTTCCACCATGTATCCAAAATGGCCTATACTTTACTACAAACCAAAATACTTCTGTTAGATGTTAAATATGTGCATGTGTATAGTAATGATATTCTTTTAGTGAATGCCATGCAGCTAAAAATTATATGGGATAAGAAAATAACATGTACGGTAAGAAAAGTTTCACACTTGACAAACATTGCCTAGGCTACTCATAACTGATAAATTTACCAACAGATGGCACCATAAGCTTGTATTCAGATGATTGGCATGATAATCTTGGCCAAGAGTATGAAATTACAACAAAATTGAGGGGTTTTTGGTTCTAGGAAGTAGGCGTTACCCATTTCAAGACCTAAGCACGCGTTCTTTAAAAGCCCCCGTAAGGTATTTAAAAATGGCCGTACATAAAAAGCAAATGTATATTTAAGTGCCCCAAGTGATAACGTAACTTCTAGGGCATGAAACCAGATTTTGGTTTTTTGTTTGTAATTTTTGGCCTACAACTCAGTAGGGTCTCCCCATTTCATGTAGGAACTGACACCTCAAAGCCACAATATCTGGCCTCTCCATGATCACCTTCCCCCCATTAATTTTCTCATATTTAAATCCCAGATCGTGCAACACTTTCAGTGAAGAAAGGCTTCCTTGAAATAATTGTGCCTCTCTGAGCAAAAACAAGAAGTTTGCGACATGTTGGAATTTCTTTCCTAAAATAATAGCTATAAATATGCCGTCTAACAGCATCTTGTTGAAAGCCATCTAAATTAGTGACCACCCCTTCTCTATGCCTCTTCTTCCCTGGAGTTGATAGTTTAGACGGGCCAGCATCATCAGACAGAACTTCCCTTCCGTCACTCGGTATGCAGTGATTTCACTCACACCAAGAGTCTTGGCAGTTCTTTTCCTCACCTGAACAAATGGATTCAGAGGTTCCTCCCGTAAGCGCATACTTTCCTCTTCTTCCTCCATAAAATTCCTCACCGCACATACCATCTCCTTTACTTGGCTATGGAGAGTCACACCACGGCCTGAAGTTGTTCTGTCGCAGAGAATGGATCCTGGGCCTTCTGCGAGCATGTACCGATGCCATTTTTACACAATGAAAATAGACACGATGATGCAAATAAAATAAATAAACTCAAAATCTGTATATACACACGCTTCCAACAAAAACAGAACGATAACGCTTACTGTAGCCTATGAAAGAATAAGCACTTCAATATATACACGGGATATTACTAATGGCAGTGACGAGTTAGTTCACAGTAGAACACTGCGTCAAACCATGTGCTCACTGCTGTGTCGGCATTCATTGCAACACTGCTCGCTGTTGCTATGGACACCGTTACCCCTCTTGTCTCCACTCCTCACCTCACCATTCAAGCGGATGGCAGCTTGCACCGTTCATCTTTTGTAAATCAGAGTATAACACATAGAATTTAACATGTATGCAGCGTTTAAACCCTAAGTGTTGTCCACGTTGTCATGGATGATGCCATTTTGTGTCTAGGGGAATTTTGTAAGTGTAAATTCCATTCCATGTCCACATTAAAGCTATTGACACAAGTTGGCAGGCTTGTTTTGTTGAGATAAATTAGAGATGAAAATAGTACAAGAGTTAATACATGACTCTATCGTTGCCAAGGCTGCAAGATACCAATGTAATTGATAGTGATTTTGTGCTACATAAGGAAACAGTAGCCAGGCAGCTGGAAGCAAGTTAGACATGTCCAGTCCTCAAATTGTGTTCATGCATCTTTGTAACGATGAATTTGTAACCAACTAAGCTCCAGTGAGATTGAGAAATGGTGTCAGAAAAATTTAAAATCCTGAAGAGATCATGAATCATCAGCAGGGTATAATGACTGTAGGCCCTATGTGCAGTGCAGGATTTTTTGAGAATATTAATAGCTGGAGGATATTAGATCCTAATAATCGCCAGTAATATATCTAAGATCAGCAAGATATCACCTTTATAGCCTACTTGGTGAAACCTGCAAACTTCATTTTCTACATTCTAAGATTCTTCCAGACAATGTGTTAATGTGCTTGAGATGCTTATATTTATAACCAATGTCCTAAATAAAATAATGTCTGTAATACATTTTGTGTGTGCTTATTATAATTAAGTGTAAACATTACTGTGTCATTGGATGAAGATTACTTGCAATTTGCTAGTGTTCTTGAAGATACGGGCATAGTTTTGTACTCCAGGGCCCTACCAATCACCACATCCAGAATTCTCTGTTAAAGCTCTAGATTTACAAATTTCAAACCGATTTACCCAGTGTGTAGTACTGTTAACTGCTTATTTTCCATGTGGCCTGCAAGGATGCCCATGTTCTTTTTCAGGGGGAATGGATGTGGTGAGGAGTATACGATATTTTCTGGGAGGAAGGGGTAAGGGGGGACTGGGTATGTTATACAATTCTTCATCCCCAGACCACCAGGGTGAAACAAAAAATAAGAAAAAATAATTAAAAGTTGAGGAATGCTTTCATTTGAATAATTTGAAGGGTCTCGTTTGACATTTGGTGGAGATCTTGGACATCTTATTGGGAGGGAGATACCATGTCCGTGTAGCCAGCATAGATCCAAATTACAATGGCAAGTATGGTCTTTCTTTAATTTTAATAAATGGAACAGTTCCACCTACATGGATTAGGGTTAAGTAAAGTGGCTTCTTGTCCAGGTGACCTGCTTTGCGAAGGAGTATTTGAAACCTGATATAGGATTTATTCTTCAAAGCTTCGCACAAAGGCTCTTGATAGAATGATTTGAATCCCACTCCTTGCATCCTGGAAGTGTCTTCCCAACTCAACTGTAAATAAAAGCTAACTGAAAACCACTACCACATCCTTTTCTATTACAATTACAGTACACACATAAGTGCATGGGGCTGATATCCACGACATTTCAATCCACTGAATTAACTCACAATGAATAAGTTTGCAAGGTCCTTCATTTGTAGTAATATACTTCGTTATAAAAAATCTTGAGCCCATAAAACCATAAATTTGACCTAAGTCTAACTGGGAACGGGAGAGAACTGTTAAACATGTCCAACATGAAGGTAGTTGCCACAAGAAGTAAACCTGCCACTGTAGGGGATTGGTGCTGTTAAACATGTCCAACATGAAGGTAGTTGCCACAAGAAGTAAACCTGCCACTGTAGGGGATTGGTGTCAGATAAAAGGCTCTCTGCTAAAGGAGGTAAGTATAATCTCAGCAATTCATATATGTATCTGAAGTAGTCATATGCATTAAATTTTTGTTGTTGAAAAAGATTGTCTTATGGTAGGCCTACTCAAAAAAACAAAATGCTAAAAACCACGAGTGTTGGCTCAAATTTCTTATATTCGTTTTTATTATTTTGGGGCATGAATGACCCTTCCCTTGCAATAAATGAAGCACTGGATACTTTCTCCTAATGCAATGCTTGGTTGTTTCTTCTTTTTTTTTTTATTCCAGCTGCTTTTAAAGTTAAACTTACATGTAAACTGGTATATATGGAAACAACTTATTGATGAACGAAGATAAGAAGATAATATGTACAGTTTTGTATATCTGCATAAACTGGAACATCCATTCAACGTTTGTATTACACTGCTTAATATTCTACTGCTCTAAGGTTTTGAGCTAGTGATAGGGATGGATTTCTTCCACAGCTTTTAACTTTATTTTTGAGTATCCTTAAATTCACACTAACAAATTTACTCGGCTATTGGTAGGCTTCTATAGATGAGAATACCTTGGTGCAATCAATGCGGCGAGGCGAGCGAGCGACACCACTCCTCTGACGTCACAGATCCGCGCCATGGCCTGTCTTTCTCGTCGGCCACGATATAGTGGTAGTGACGTCATTGCAAGATGCAGATAGCCGACTAGCGGGGGAAGGCGGGCAACCAATCAGCTCATAGACAAAGAAGGGACGTGCGAACGGCAGCTGGGGCAGCTCAGTGATTTTGTGACAGTTCGCGAGAGATGAACACTAAAAACACACTTCAGAATAGGTGAGTAATGATACATAAATAATTGTAAAACATGAATACAATTAAAATATCAGTTGTACTTAAAGAATAAATATACAAGAACCGCGCTCACTCTGCAATTACGGCAAAGTAGAAAAATGGGGCAGAACTAAAACAAATGTTTCAAACCATACGGGAAACTAACACTAACAAAAACTATTCGCAAAAGCGAACATGCTGGGAGGGGCGAGAGAAAAAATTGCAGAGAGAACGCGCAGGAGTTAGGCTTCGCGTGGTAAAGGAGCAAGCATGGTGATTGGCCTGAGAAAGTGGCCAGCAGAAGTCTTAATCTCCACCACGCGGACCCTACCGTCTCTGCCAGGAAAGCACTTGACAACCCTTCCCAAATTCCAGACAAGAGGGGGACTAGGGTCTTTCAAAAGGACCAAGTCCCCTACCTGAAGTTTAGAGCAGGAAACAAGCCATTTACCACGCTGCTGAAGCAAACCGAGGTATTCCAACCTCCAGCGGTGCCAAAAATTATTGCGCAAACTGTCAATTTTGCGCCAAGAAATGGCTAAAGAAGATTCAGAACTAGAATATAACACAGGGGGAGAGGCAGTCAACGGACCACCGATAAGAAAATGGCCTGGCGTTAATGGCAGAAGATCTGAAGGATCATTAGATAAGGGTGATAAAGGACGAGAATTAATTATGCCCTCAATAAAAATAATTAAGGAATTAAATTCTTCATAAGAAAGGGGGGTGTGGCCACAAACACGTCTAAGGTGCTTCTTGGTGTGTTTCACACAAAACTCCCAACGCCCACCTTGATGAGGTGCATAAGGGGGGATAAAGTGCCACTTGAAATTTCTCTGGTGAGCATAATCAGTAATCCTTTCCAGCGCTGAATTGTCATTAAGAGCTCTCTTAATTTGTTCAGAAGCTCCGATAAAATGTTTAGCATTGTCTGAGAATACTTCTGAAGGAAGACCTCGGCGAGCAGAAAATCTGGCAATAGCTGCCAAAAAGTAAGCAGTAGAGGCGTTGGTAACTAGTTCTAAGTGAACTGCTCCGGTGACTATACATACAAACAGCGAAATATAGAGTTTTCCAGAAATAAATTTTTTGGCCTCAGGAGAATTTCTTCTGTAAACAAAAGGCCCGGAATAATCCACCCCCATAAAGGTAAAGGGTCTAGCAGGCGCAGATCTAAAGTTGGGAAGATCACCCATGAGCTGAGCGGTAATTTTAGGGTTGGATTTAAAACATGGAATGCACTTCCGGATAACAGAGGTAACTTCATGGACTCCGTTTATGGGCCAATACCTTTCACGAATGACAGAAAGTAATGTACGAGTTCCAGCATGAAGATGCTGGTAATGATACTGACGAATGATTAAGGAAGTGACATGATGCTTTGAGGGAAGAATAATTGGATGCTTTTTATCCTCAGAAAGATCAGCCAAAGATAAACGTCCTCCTACTCTTAGTAAACCATCAGTATCCAAAAACGGGGCGAGTGAGGAAAGCCTTTTCGATTTCTTAAGGGATTGACCTTGGGACAACACCTGGCATTCTTCAGAGAATATTTCTTGTTGAGTAAGCCATAAGATTTTTGTAGTGACTAAACCTAATTCAGAAAGGGTTAAATATGGCTTAGGAAAAAGGGGTTGTTCTACCACAAAATGTTTCCATCGAAGGAGATAAGCCATAACCCTCACCAATTTATGGAAGGAGGAATATCGCTGCAAGAGAAGGGGAGAGTCAGAAAGGAGAAGAGAAGATCCAGTAATCTTACCAGCATCCGGCAAGTCTGATAACTCCGGAAGAGGAAAATTTGGCCAAGCGGAAGGTTCTTGCAGAAGCCAACGGGGACCGTGCCAGTATAATGTCAGGTTAGCCAACATAAGAGGGGAACATCCCCGAGAAATGACATCTGCAGGGTTCTCCTTGCCGGATACATGATGCCATTGCTCAAGGTTAGACAATTGTTGAATTTGGACACTCTATTAGCTACAAACACCTGCCAATGCGAGGGAGGTTTGGCAATCCATGCCAACGTGATGGCTGAGTCACTCCAAAAGTAAGTTTTAATAAATCGGATTTTTAAAGATTGACGGATTTTGACCGATAATTCAACCGCCAGAAGAGCAGCAGCACAAAGTTCCAGTCGTGGCAAGGATAAAGATTTAAGAGGGGCCACCTTTGACTTAGCGCAAATTAAATTGGAAAAGAAATATGATTGGACAAAATTACGGCAAACAATATGCGCACAACATCCATAAGCTTTCAATGAGCTATCGGCAAAGATGTGAAGTTCATATCCTCCACAGGAGGGAAAGGGAATAATCACTCGCGGGATAATAACATTAGAAAGATCTTCCAAACTATTTCTATAAGAAACCAAATTTTTGCAACTCTGAAGGAACTGGTTCTTCCCAACCAGTTTTCAAGGACCAAAGGTCTTGCATGAAAAGCTTTGCTGTGACGATGATTGGCGCCAAAAATTGGAGAGGATCAAATATCTTTGCAATCTCAGACAAAATTTTCCGCTTAGTTTGCGGTTGGATGTCACTGAGAATAATTTTGAAAAAGAAAAAATCTTTTTGAGGACTCCAATAGATGCCTAGAGTTTTGATAGAATTACTTTCCTGAAGAAGCTCTACTGAGTCGTTATAGACTGAAGTTAATGGAAATTTAGAAAGGAATTCTTCCGAATTAGAGTTCCATTTGCACAAGGAAAATCCGCCTCCCAAAAGCAAAGCTGTCAAATCTTTAGAGACTCGCAGTGCTTCAGATACTGACTCAAATGAATGAAGAAAATCGTCGACGTAAAATGATGATTTTAACACTTCAGAAGACTTAGGAGAATACAACGGGCCATCCTGTTCAGCAAGTAATTTCAACGTACGTATGGCTAAAAGAGCAGAAGGCTTTAGTCCATATGTTAATGTTTTAGCCGAAAAATCTTGACAGGTTTAGTAGGCTCGTCGCGCCAAAAAATTCTCTGAAGGTCGCGCTGTTGTTGATCGACCAAAATCTGTCTATACATCTGTTTGATATCGGAAATCACTGCGATAGGAAACAAGCGAAAATTCATCAAAACAGAAGAAATGTCAGATTGAATTGGAGGGCCTGATAATAATGTGTCATTCAGAGAAGTTCCGTTGGCATCCAATGCAGAGCCATTAAAGACCACTCTTATGTTTTCCTTGAAAATTTCATTCTTCCAAACAGGATGGTGATTGAGGTAAATGACTTCAGATGGGGTATAAGAAGCATCATCTTTCTTGGTAACAACCTCCATGTGATCGAGCGCCTCATATTCCTCCATAAATGTGGAATATTGAGTTTTAACAACAGGGTCACGTTTAATTTGCTTTCCACAGCATAGAGTGCTCTAAGAGCCCTAGGGTGTGTTTCAAATAAAAGAGGTGGATTATCCACATGGGGCATTGTTACGACAAATCTACCCTCTGAATTGCGTTTGGTTGTTTCGCGAAACAGTTTTTCACACATTTCATTTTCAACTGAGGAAGGCGAAACTGAATCTATAGTTACGATTTTCCAAAATCTTTCTAAGTTGTAATCGAGACTTGCATTGACAAAATGACATTGTGAGAAATTTTGAAATGACTTACGAGGGACTTGACCCGTTACTAACCAACCTAGCTTGGTATGATGAACAAACACTCCTGGTGATATTTTGACCTTAGAGCTAAGGAGACATTGCCAAAATACTTGGGCACTGAGAAGTATGTCTACTAGAGCGCTTGTATTAAATGTTGGATCTGCCAACTGAATGTAATAAAAAAATTGCCAATTTCTAATTTCAAAATAAGTACTACGGGTTTTACTGCCAATAGTATCAATGGCAAGACAATTCAACTGAAATGTTGTGTTACAATTAACAGAATCTTTGATATGAATACGAACAAAATGTAAAGATTTAACATTGCTATTGTTAATAACGGTAACCTGAATTAATGTAGGTTGCTTGGGAAGACCAAGTTTCTTAATGAGACGCTCACTTATGAAGTCATGTGTGGCGGCATTATCCAATAAGGCACGTGCTACAAGCCATCTACCAGAGGAATCTTGAACTTTTAATAACACGGTTGATAGTAGCACCTGGGAACTACGAATAGAGCTAGAGCTCGTGAGTATAAGATTGCGCATTGGCTCCTGGGGATGTATCTTTGGAACTTCCAGGGGAAGGAGCCTGACGTGGCTTTTCAAATCTATGAAGCAAGGTGTGATGTTGAGCCTTGCCATGGGAACAAGTATTATTAGATAAGCAATCAGGCACCATATGCCTAGCGGACAGGCAGTTGTAGCAATATCTTTTTTGAGCTATTAATTTGCGTCTTTCGTCGGTAGAAAGAGCTTTAAAGGCAACGCAGGAATATAACCTGTGAGGCGCTTTACAGAGAATACAATCTGTTGAATTATGTTGAACAGTAAAGACAGCAGATTTGTTTATTTTAGTACCGGCTGGCTTGACAACATTAGATTTGTTATCTGCATTTCCTGACGTATGACAGGCTATGGCTGACAAAACCTGACATCTATTATTTATAAACGTAAGCAGTGAATCATAGGTATATGGAGTGTCATTTGTTATTTCCCTCTCCCATGCCTTTAAGGTTGATGGATCAAATTTAGAAGTAACCAAGTGAACTAAGAATAGATCCCAATGCACAACCGGTTGATTCAACCGTGCCAATGCTCTGACGTGTAGTTGGACCGTGTCACTTAAGGCTCGCAGTGTTGACAAATTGTCAGCTCGCAAGGCGGGCAGGTTGAATAAGGCTTGAATATGCCTTAGTATACATAATCTTTCGTTGCCATAACGGCCTTTAAGAAGCTCTATAGCAATGTTATAGTTTTCTCCTGTTAAGGGGAGTTCTCTTATAAGTTGAAGGGGTGGGCCCTGCAAAGTGGATTTTATTATTGAAAATACAGAGCACAAATTGTGCATAGGGTTAATAAATGTGAATATACATTAATGTTTTCACTTTCCACCTTCACAAAATTTCACAATGGAAGGACCCCGGTTCTTACATGTGATTACGTGGTACCGACTACATTGTTTACCACATAATTTACAAGTACAGGATACGTCTATGTCATGAAAGTACTCGGTGACGCACAGTTTATGGTGGTACCCATGTACCGCCATCGAGTTAACGAAGTGTCGTAGGTCTTGATTGGTGTCAGTCCATACCCTATTCGTCATGGCTTCCGTTATGTAAAATTCAGGCCAGATTTCATCTCTCTTCTTCACTCTCTCTTGCATTAGTCTTTTCCAGGCGTCCGTAGATGGTAGTCCTCTCTTCGTCCGTAGGTCCTCAATGAAAAAGTTCTCCTTGGCAAGTTCGTACACTAGTCTAGATTTTGCATATTTTGATAATCCCAGGGTTGCTTTTAGGAAGCGCGACTTCACTGCCTCGAGCGTTCTCAAGTCCGCCAGGGTCAGTTTCTCCCAGATGATTTCTATCCCGTATGTGGCGATGGGCGCTATTTTCGCGTCAAATAATCTCATAGCAGTTCCCAAAGAGAGCTTCGTGAGTGATTTAATGTCATATATGGCTTTAGTTGCTGCCGTTGCACGAGACTTGATGTGGACTCGGTAGGCTCTAGCTGTTGTTTGCATTGTCAATCCTAAGTATGTGAATGTATTAACTGTCTTGAGGGGATTCAATCCTAGGTATATTCTGTCTCCCGAGGCCTCTCTGCCACCTTTCCGAAACGTCATTTTTACTGTCTTCTCTGGGTTAATTTCCATCTTGTTATCCTTTGCCCAACTGTCGAGATTTGTTATGGCTTTTTGCACTTCATGTACGGAACTTGAACCAATGACCATATCGTCAGCGTAGAGGTATATCTTAACATGTTCCGCTCCTAGCTTAGTTGCCGTCACCACATCGTATGTTGCAATGTTGAACAGTAGGGGGCTGAGTGGGTCTCCTTGCAATACACCGTTGGTTTGTGTTATCAAATTCGAAGTTGCGACACGGTCATCAATTTGTATGTAATTTGTGGTCAGAATGTTGCTTATCAGTGTCGTGAGCTTGTTGTGGATTTTAAGTAATGGAATTTCTGAATTTCTGGAAGTGTGGCATTATCATGTACTAATGAACTGAACAATTCAAAGAATGATTGCCACATCTCCTCCTTTCCTGAAAAATGCGGAATTTCGATTTTAGGTAGCAATGGTTTGACACTATTCCCATTGTCGCTAATTCTTCCTTGAGTTTCCTCTACCTTCAACGCCAGGGTCAAAGTTCTAACTAATGCCACAGCCTGAGCGTGCGTATCAAAGTAATTACTCTCTACTTCTTCCCTATCCGACTGATGTTCCGGACTTTTGATTTCAATTTCAAATTGCACGAGATCATATTTCTCGTACGCCTGTTCAAAAGCTTTTAAACGCTGAGATATAATATCAAGGTTTTGTTCCTCTTTAGGTAGAGTAGCTAAATATTTTTGAAAACGGATGAGCTGGCCCTTGTAGGCTGCCCGAGAGTTTAACAATTTTTCATCTATTATTACTGGCATGGCTGGAAAGTTGGAATAACTCACTCACCAAAGCTGCTTGCAGCACCAGACTGAGACCCACTTTCCGGAAAGAGAACAGCTGTACAATATGCTGGGATTGTTTCCGCCTTCCCGCAGATCTCCTGCGCTAGCCACGGTATACTGAAATGTATAATACAAATGTTAGATTGCACAAGTTTTTGTTTTGAAATAGAATATGTGGTCTCAGAATTAAAGTTCTGGGTTCGATCCGGGGTTGAGGTACCATGGAAAAGGGTGGGGTTGCACCATTTTAGGGATTTCGAAAGGATGTAAGGTTTCAGACACAAGGATTGAATCTTAGGTGATGGAAGAGACCAAAGATTAAGATTTTCCTTTGCGTTTAATAAATCTTTAAAGAGCATATGAAATTACTTCGAAAAAATATAGTTTAAGAATTAACAAGAAGAATAATAAGAATGCAAATTTGCAAGTTTCTCCAGGAAACGAAAAAGGTTAACAAAATTCCCTTATGATGAATCAAACTTTATATTGTTAATTAAAGGGCACATAATTTAAAATACATAAAAGAGGAACCCTTAATGATTAACCATGATGAATCTAGGTGTCTACTAGTATATGATACCACCTTCAATGAGGTGAAAATACATAACCCTTTCGTGTTAGGCCAGCAAACCCTTGGCTGGAAACAGTTGGTTTGTCCGCAAAGGGTTGATGACCAAGGTTGCGGGTAGATTGTCTACACAGAGCTGATGATTGAAGTAGCAGTTCTATTTGCCCGCACAGGGCTGATGATTGAAGTAGCAGTTCTATTTGCCCACACAGGGCTGATGATCGAGGTTGATGCGCACACACTCCAGAGGCGCAGGTTCTGAGCCAAGGTTTTGGCGATGTTTAGTCGTGCTGACGAGAGTTGACCAGCAGTGAGATGTTTCTTGGTAATAACATCTCCGCTGGTTCGAGAAGTTGCTTTTTCATTAGGCTGACTTTAAACTGAGTACAGCGTTGTAGAAAATGCCCAGCTGCCAGCTGGAGCAAAGGTTGGCCTAGAGCCTGACCCCGTGTTGTCGTGAAGCAGGGCCTCTGGCAAGGCCGTGTGACTCCACAGGGTAATGACCCCCAGCAAGCTTGTAGCAGCAAGTGACCGATGATCGAGAGTCGACCCATAGGCCGGTAGACCTAAGATTATATAGTGGTAGTGACGTCATTGAAAGATGCAGATAGCCGACCAGCGGGGGAAGGTAGGTGACCAATCAGCTCATAGACAAAGAAGGGACGTGCGAACGGCAGCTGGGGCAGCTCAGTGATTTTGTGACAGTTCGCGAGAGAGGAACACTAAAAACACACTTCAGAATAGGTGAGTAATGATACAAAAATAATTGTAAAACATGAATACAATTAAAATATCAGTTGTACTTAAAGAATAAATATACAAGAACCGCGCTCACTCTGCAATTGCGGCAAAGTAGAAAAATGGGGCAGAACTAAAACAAATGTTTCAAACCATACGGGAAACTAACACTAACAAAAACTATTCGCAAAAGTGAACAGGGGGTACCTTCCTACGCACAGAGAGCATCGATCAGTGGCCATCCTTAGTGCATGTTATGTCCAAAGGGTGATGGCACATGGTGCATGTATAATATAAGTCAGCTAGCTGGATCCAAGTACTACATCTGTAGTTCAAACTATTAAGCCTATAGAGATTTGGCTAATGTGGACCTTCTAAAGAAATACTTGGAAAATCCCAAAATGTGATTGAGGCATTGAACTCAATGATCTGGGGTAGGTGTCCAAAGACTTCATTTGTGGGTAAGATCACTAGGAAAAAAATCTTCAGAATATTGGCATTGTTTCTGGTGTGTGGTGTGACAGTGTGCTGAAAAAGCTGGACAACCTTCGTATGCGACAAGCTGATATCAGGACTAACATCAGCGTGAAGCAACATAGGACAAGGAAGAGAGGAGCAATAAGTGCCCAGCAAGACAAGAAAAGGGAGAAAGATGATGGTTATGGTGCTGGAGAACATTTAAGCTGGTAAAAATGAGTGAAGAGATATAAAGCGCAGTGTTTTCGTAATTCGCAGTATCCCATAATTTATAATTTTGATTATACTGTACCCTTTTGAACATAGGACCTTCAGGACAGGATTCTATTCTCGGGGGTGGTGCGTTCCTACTTGAAGCTAATAACTGTCCTGGGATGCATCACTTGGAAGATCAATAGGGCTGATTAATATATCATCACACACAGGATTCAAAACCAAAGGAAAAACAACTTTATTAACACTGGTAAAGAAATACAAAAATGATCGAAAAGAAAGCAAAAACCAAAAATATTAACTCAAGAAAATCAAAATTTAGAATAAGAAACTATTCAGAATTGAACCAGTCTCCAAAACAACTTAACGAATTACAAATTTTGAAATAAATCCAAAAGAAATCAAGATAACGAAAAAATATTAAAATCAATCCAAAAAAAAATAAAAATAAATTAAAAAAATAAAAAAAAATCTCAAAAACTCAAAAAATGAGTAATTAAATTCCAATTAAATGAATCAACCTCAATTGAATTAATCACATTTCAATTAATCAACCATAATTAAATTATTCAATTTCAATTAAATTAATTATCAATTCAAATAAATTTACCTCTATTAAATTAATCATCAATTCAAATAAAATCAAACTTAAATAAATTAATCATCAATTCAAATCACTCAGTGAATCAAATAATATTCAAATTAAATCAATTAAACTTTAATTGAACTGTGAATCCCATCATTTATCAATAATCGATTATCAATCAATTAATCCAATATCTCAATTATACAAACAACTAATCATTGATCATATGCCAAGATGAAAATCAATCTGATCTGACCATAATTAATATTCACTGTAATACATTCCACACCTCTGAATTCAATATTCAAAATACCATGGCATCTTGCCGTTGTGTGCCAATTAATTAATACAACAAACTTCAAGCCATTGGCATATCCACCATTAATTTAGGGCTTCCATAATTATAATATTCATGAGGTAATCATTTTGTGACATGATCTGGCAACATTGCCCCTGTGTTCCCCTTTGGTGGATTAAGACACTTTCACCAAATCACAATACTCATGTATCCATTATTCACAACTACAAAATTCGCCCTTCAAATGAATATGAAATTTGGCACACTTATACCTTTGAGCCTTTAAGCATACATCAATGCGTACTTATTAATACCAACTGACAAATTTACATTCATATGATCTCAATGAGATTTGAGTTTGAGATGTGCCACACTGATACTTAAAATAAACACAAAATACCTTATAAATATGATCAACCAAGGATTGAACTCAGGACTCGTAACAAAATGATCCGGGTCCCGGATTCAATACCGTCCGTCAAAGTCTTATAAAAAGAAGGAAGATTGTAGTTTTACGTGACCGTGAATCATGTGATTATGAGCCACGGGACCTCCTTTTTACGTGGAATCTGAACCACAGGACATGGCATTTCACTTCGAAAATCTCACATGCATTGACCGGGAATCGAACCCGGACCGCCTTGGTGAGAGGCATACAGCTAGACCGCTGAGCCACCACGCCCCCCTCAAAGTCTTATGGGCGTGTGCTTAACTATACACATAAATACAACCCGAGATGCTTGCGAGTATCTTGGCAAAACATAAGCTTATCGTAAGGCAAGAAAATAAGGAAACCAAAATAAATACCAACTGTATGCAGAAAATTTGCATATTCCAGATACATATAAAAACATCCTATGCTCGCATACCGCACCGAGCGACAAAAATTAAACAACGGTGTGTGTATCTTGTCAACGATGCCTGCGACCCTGCAATAAACAACATAACACAAATATGTATTTACAAGTTGAAACGCTAATAGGAAAAATATATACACTCGTAGGCTTCGAAGCAAGGACTGTCACCTGCCTTTTTCAGAGCATTGCACGTTCACAGACGCTTGCTACTATCCGAGAGAGCAATTAACTTCACGAAAAGGAAAATCAATCACCAAACGGATCCCATTATAATAAAAGTCACCATTATTATTATTATTATTATTATTATTATTATTATTATTATTATTATTACTGCTATCAATATGGTTATCACCTTTAATTATTACCGCGGTGATGGAATCAACTATCCAAAGGTTACTAGGTACCAGTACCCTAAAATAAATTCGGTCTTGAAATCCATGAATTATTATTATTATTATTATTAAGATCCATCTGGTTATTAATCTATTTGAATAAAATCTTCGCGGCAATGCCAGGACACAAAAGGTTATTGGATTAAAGTACCCTTTACATAAGTTTATCCTCAACTCGACAACAGATTATTATTATTATTATTATTATTATTAACATCAATATTATCATAAGTAATACCTTTATAATAGACTTGGATCACAAGGTTAGTGTAATACAGTACCATATGTACATCTCAACCATGAATTAATTTTGGAAATGAATCTGAATATTATATAAGTTTCTCTGACTAGGGAGTCAGCTGTCCACATGACCGTCAAACTGAGCTTCATTTGAACACAAAGGGTCCCGTTATGGAGAGGGGCGGGGAGTGTACGACCTTGGCGAATGCCACCGCAGCTCAGACACTACTGCACTCTTAGTAAACTACACAGGCATAATGGAAACACAAGGAGAAATGACCTCACCATCTAGATAGTCTTTGGTTCGACCTGAGTGGAACCTGGTCTTGGAGCAATATCATTATCGTGGTCCTATTTATCACACATAACCTGTACGCATAACTTAGTCTTACCTGTTTCACAGGGTATGCCCAACACACCTCACTTACCTTTCTTTTCCTTTTCAGTTGGAAGTCGATTGACAAATGGCTGTGTCACCTGCAACATCTTATACCTTTTTAATATTATTATACCATTTTATTTATTCTTCGTTGAACCCCCGGGGCCTCACGGAACCTCCCGGTATCACTTTTGGCATACATTCAACCATGTTCTCATTAACATACCACGATTAAGCCGATGTTCAGCTTGCTCCCCCAATACACTCAAATGGATACTCTAAATACTTCTCCTACTCAATACCACACTTACCTGCGTTAATCTAAGAGAAAGGACGCGTCAAATCATCCCTGACACAGTTCAGAGTGCATCCGTATGAATAATTACCACTACATGTGTCGTAATAAGGGCATTAACATTTAAACTTCCTCCCCTTCTATCCATACCATATATCATTATTACTCTCGATATTGGTATATTATCCCTAGTTGACGTCATGCTTATTATTATTATTACGATTATCAATAACCTGCGTCATTAGTGCGTCTATAAATTTTACATTCTTTAAATCTCTCTCTCTTTCTAAATCTACGTGTCTTTGCTCTTTCCGGCAACTCCATCTTGGGGCTGAAATACATGCAACATAATGGGGTGAACACATGCATCCCTATCAATGTACAATTTGGCGCGGTTTGCAAACAAACAACATCGCTAAGCATCTCCTGAACTAAACAAAATAGCGTTCCGTCGTCACGGATACACATAACCTACGACAAATGATACTTAAACTAAAAGAAATAAAAAATCTAATATTACACTAAAACGAATATCTATTCCTGTATTGAACTATAATAAACACGACCCATAAAACTATGACATAGATAATTAATGGAAATTAATACTCATCATATTTCCAACGTTGGCCGTCATCCTCTCCAGCAATAGATGTCAGCAACCCCTAGCCATGTGCCTTTCACACCATACCGGCACTACACCATTCAATGCACTACTCCACTGAGTGATTGATAATCATGGTTAGCACTAAATTTCACCTTATTCTTATGACAAAAAATAACACTACTGGTACGTTTGTTGTACTCCAGTACCTTATCCAACACGCGTACGTTGCATCACAATACACTCTTCACATAAAAATCGGGCTAGGATTACGCAACACTCGTTAGATCATGCACCAACTCTTCTGTTATTCTGCTCTTCATAACGTACCGGACTGGCAACCTCGATGCGTTTTCTCATCCCACTGTCATTCACGGAACTGTCCTTGTTCCAGCGACGAGGGTTCGAGTCTCGGGCGATCAACTGCGCACCTCCCAACTTCTGCGACTGACAGTACTGTTTCTACAGCTATACAAATTGTGTTAACTTGTAACACTGCAAGCTCTCCCTGCACACATATGCTATTTACTAAAGCTACGACTGCTTTTCTGAAATGTTCAACCTGCAGCCTTGAGTCGTACTGACCATTTACATGCAACTGAGTGTCATTGTCTGTAGCGTGAAAACTGCATGACGACTGACTGTAAACTGATTTATCGTGAGTGGTTGTAACTGTTTGTCGAAAACGTGTCGAACTGCACAATAGCACATTGCGAACACCCTAACAGTCTCGAGCGGGCTCGCCAAATTATGCATCAACTAACATTCACTCGCGCGCTAACTGCGTGACAACCAATCTGCGGAAGACTAACAACTCTCCGTGTGGTCTGCTGGAAAACTAACTCCTCCCCGTGTGGTCTGCTGGAAACTAACTCCTCCCTGTGTGGTCTGCTGGAAACTAACCAAGTGGACTGCGCAGGGGTGCAATATATCTAAAACATGGCGACAGAGCACCTGAAGATTGTTCCACAAGCAAGAGCTTCGTACTCCAACACATCTATTTCAATACACTGTGTACACATTATTCGTGATAGCAAGGTCCATCGAATCATAGGATTGTCATCGATAATCGATCGTAATTTTACGGGATATCAACACTGCGTCCTCCGGACTATTTATGGCGAAATAGACGCCATCCCCACTCTCACAACAAAACTCTTCAACCCAGACGGATCTGCGGAAGGATCTCAGTTCTGGACCACTGATTTATTAATTTCTTGATGACTTAATTATTCTGTTCATCTGCAAAAAATCTCAGGATTACTTCCGGCTTGTTGTAGTCAATGGTTCGATCCTGGGTGCTGCCGTATGGTAGAAATAAATTAATTTCGCTACTTAGAGGCGTGGTGAAAACAGAATAAGACGTACTACAGAACTTTCCAGAACGTAATCTGATGCAAGCCCCTCCGAAAGTCCTTGAGCGTACACCTGCGTGGTAAATGCGCGTTATAGAAGCATGTTCTCGAATAGCCTTTGTCTGCGAGTTCCGTGCGACGTACCTTTGGTTCGTCAAGTGGCCAGTTGCATGGCTCGCCCTAATAACACTGCGGCAGGAGCTTAACATGATTAAAATGACGCAAAATCAGACTTCCTTTTCCCTGCAAATCGAGGCTAATTTAAACGCTGTTTCTAGCATTACTGAAAACCATGCGAACTTAGCCCATGACCGTAGGATAAGGGCGCAATACATAATCCTTTTTCTCTGAAACTAACCAACGAATTTAACTGAATTTCTTTCTGTTTGCGGCTTAGTGTGTATGAAACAATCTGTATCATTTAGAATGTTGAAAATTAATTTACTTTTTATTTTAAGAAAAATAATAGTCATACAAATTCGTAGGATTTAAAAAAATCAGTAGAGTAATTTAAAAAACTAATTGATTCAGGTATTTTGTTTACGTCTTAGGTATACTCATGTTGAAAATTAACCGTATTCACTTCCTGATTTCTGAGAAAAGGTACATTGTAAGGACGTGTGTAAAAATTGTTGTGAACATTTAAATGGGAACTGTTTGAACAATAATTGAACATTGTTAACTTTCACAGTATCATTTACATTTCCAAAGTGTGTTTCACATGTGTGCCAAATTTGGCAGATTTTCAACTAATACTCTAGAATGATACATCCATTTCAAAAAATGTGTGCCTTCTCGTGTAATGCTCCTTTGACCTCTTCAGACCTAAGACAACGTTTGTAGCTGAGATTTTCTGGTTCTGTCTTTCTAATTAAATAACAGCACAAAGAACTCACATTTGAAGACAACACATATATTGAATGAATATTAAAATTACATTACAATTGCCGATCGGCGTAGTTAAGAGCACCAAGTCATGGCTATAGTGTGTTTCTATCTTCGGACTGTAAAAACGAATGGATTCGACCCATTCGAATCCTTCAGTCAGACATTCTTGAAATGATTTTCTGGGGTTTCTCGTTTTCAAATCCAAGCGAAGATGGGACGGTACCTTATCCACAACAATTAAAAATAATTAAGGCAGCATGCCGAGATTACCTGTTGAATGCTGCTGATTACCCCGTGTGAATGGTGATGGATGATAGGACCTATGAGTGAGCTAGGATTATATCTACGATATTATAGAAAGGTCTTTGACATTGTGATTTTATTGTTATTACTATTATTTGTATTGTTATAATTATTACTATCATTATTCATGTGCCTTTTTCATTAATATTTGTATTAGCATAATTAATTTACTCCTTACTTATCATCATAATATTCTTTTGTATTTCCAAAATTGTTGCATATGTACTGGTACCATATTGCGTGGTTAAGTGTAAGAGAGGGCCATGAGCCCTAACTTCGACACTACCGAAGACATAAAATAAATAAATACCTTCTAGCAGGCCACGATCGCTTTCTTCCAACTTCTTGCCCAGTTAAACTCACCTCCGCTCATTTGTATCTCTCAATAACACTCCCGATTAGCTAGGTGTCAAGAAGGGCATCCAGCAGCAAAACCGTCCACAATCATTTGACCCATTTCTCTTGGCCCACCAACCGCATGTAAATGGGAATATTAAGGGGTAGAAATCGTCAGAATTCCCATAATACCAATTGCTGCTGAGAACAAATATTAAAAGGGAAGGTGCGCTTATGTGTACCCTGGGTCTGAAGAAGTTAAACCAGTTGGCTATGTTGGTGGGTGTCTTACTGTGTGGGCGGTGCTATTATGTGTATACGTGACATTTTCTCTTCGAAGTAGTGGATATCTTGTAACCTAGGCTTGAGTAGGTTCGTATCTGGGACTGTTGTAATTTATACATCTCTAAAAGCTTTATACTTTCCTCAAGAAGTTTGCGAACACGCATTAAGTGCGGAGGCATCTTTGAGATTTCTTGTTTTATGAAACTCTTGAACCGAACATGATTATGTAGTCTTATTTCTCTAACTTTCCAAAGTCGGCATTATAAAGCACTCCGTCTCGTATTGCTGAATACTTTCAGAGTCATTAATGAAGTATTCTATAATATTCTTAAAGAAAAACAAGATGTTCAATAGAGAACTTATAGCCTACTTTCTCTTAAATGTATGGGTAGGGGAGACTTTGTTAACGCCACAGTTCGGCTAATTCCGCAATATTTGAAATATACACTTTCTGCAGCGCAAGACACGAGTTCATCTCACCAGTTGTGTTCAGTCAACTATTTAATTTCCCTTGGCTATGAATTTAGAAACGACAGATGCTACCACCTGGTGGTAAAATCGTGAAAACTTGTGTTGTGCGTTTTTTGTTTATAGAGTACGGTATTTATAATAGAGACATTCGGCGCTGGTGGTAATAATGAAGCATATTGTTACACTTACCATGTTGCGGATTTAGTCAAGGTATCGCAGATATAGCACTAGTACCTTTAGTATCAACCAAACATTACTAAAAAGTTACTAAATTCAAATTTCATAGAGAGTGTTAATTAATTGGCCGTGAAAGCCAATATACCATCTTTTTGCAAGCCTTCATTGGGGGATGAAGACTGCTTGAACTTTTAACACCCGCGGTAAAGAGGAGCATGTGCACTTCATAAAAGTAGGGAGATAGAGCACAGTTCGCTACTCCTGTGGGGATCCAGGCACGGACACCAAGAGCCCGCTGATGAGCCAACTTTGTGTCCTAGGCGAAACACCAAACAAGACACGGCACAAACCTGGAAAACTTGCTGAGTTTTAAGTATTAAATGATTTAAGCAAACCATGCCAGATAAAATTTTAAGTACTGAATTTATATCACAACTTATTAATTAAATGTTTATGTTAATTTTTTGAAAGCTTCCCCTGAATTTATGATGTGTAGCATCAATCTCTTAGTATTGCGAATTTAGCCGAGTTCCCCTATATTTATTACTCATTGTCCTTATCAAGAAGTATAATTGAATGTTGGTTGTAGTAACTCGTTGAAATACAACGCGGTGTATTATACGTTGATTGATTGATTTAATATGTTTTAAGGGGCGGGAACTGTGAGATCATCTGTCCCAGTATTAGGACTAGCCTACATGTTATTCTATACTGAAGGGTTTCCTAATTACCAATCTTTGCGGTACTGAACCTATTATCGACTTCTTAACATAATGCGGAACTTTGATCGAGTGGCCAAGATACGAATATGTAAAAGATAGGTTTTTAATTTGTGTTTTGTTTTATTTGTTATTTTATAATTTACCATACAATTGTGCCTATTTTCTAATGGTGAACATGTAATACGACTTACTCAGCAAGTTTTATTGCAAGCTTCCATAACAAAGAGGCTAGTTCATTGGATAAGGATTCCTACACTCGTCCCGTTGCCAAAAAAATACATTATCTACTAGTGATATAATAGTACATAAAGCAACGAACCTATAATGGCAATAATTTAGACACGAGTATGTTCATAAAACGAGCGAAGCGAGTTTATTAATTTCCATACGAGTGTATTAATTACCATTATAGGCGAGTTCCATACGACTATTTATGTTCGACTAATATAAATTTATTTTATTTAATTATTTGTTTGAAAAAGTAAGCCTCCGTGGCTTAGCCGGCAGCATGCCGGCCTCTCACCGCTGAGTCCGTGGTTCAAATCCCGGTCACTCCATGTGAGATCTGTGCTGGACAGAACGGAGGCAGACAGGTTTTTCTCCGGGTACTCCGGTTTTCCCTGTCAAAATTTCATTCCAGCACCACTCTCCACTATCATTTCATTTCATCTGTCATTCATTTAATCATTGCCCCAGAGGAGTGCGTCAGGCCTCGGCAGCCGGCACAGTTCATATCCTCGCCGCTAGATAGGGGCTTCATTCATTCCATTCCTGACCCGGTCGGAGACTGGAAGCAGGCTGTGGATTTTCATTTGTTTGAAAAGAAATATTCAAAAATATCTGTCGAGATTCAGTCACTTGAATTTAGTGATTGGAGTGCAAGTGCTGGGTGTGCTGTCTATGCTTCAGAAGTTATCTGACCCTCGCATGCGCTCTGTCTCCTTGGCAGTGTCATATGTTTACAACCTACCGACCTGCACCAGCATTCACTCAGTCACTGAAGTCGTTTGAAAGCAATGCCCTGTGTAGAAAATGGTGTTGGGGATAATAAGGTACAGTGCTATTTCTTGTCTCATATTCGCCAGTTTATTTACGCGAACATATGGGACGGTCCACTTTCCACGTTAGTAATTTACGTATATACACACATCAAAAAAAGTTTTGCATCACCTCGGTTCCCAGATCTCCGGCATATAGACGTTGACTGTGTATATTGTATCAAAGATACATTCCCTTTGACTGTTCATAGATGTCACTAAAACTGCTCAAAGATGTAAACAATCATGCATGAGCAGGGCCTATTAGACGGAGGGGGTACGACAGCCGATCAGTTCCAGTCATTCCACCAGGACGAAGGTACGCTGCTCATGTTGTCTGTAGTTCTACCATGCCTAGAAGGTCAATACCGCAGTTCGATCGCGTCCGCATTGTTACTTTGTGTCAAGAAGGGCTCTCAACAAGGGAAGTTTCCAGGCGTCTCAGAGTGAACCAAAGCGATGTTGTTCGGACATGGAGGAGGTACAGAGATACAGGAACTGTCGATGACAGGCCTCGCTCAGGCCGCCCAAGGGCTACTACTGTAGTGGATGACCGCTACTTACGGATTGCCGCTCGGAGGAACCCTGACAGCAATGCCACCATGTTGAATAATGCGTTTCGTTCAGCCACAGGACGTCGTGTTTCAACTCAAACTGTGCGCAATAGGCTGCATGATGCGCAACTTCACTCCCGACGTCCATGGCGAGGTCCAGCTTTGCAACCCCGACACCATGCAGCGCGGTACAGATGGGCCCAACAACATGCTGAATGGACCCCACAGAATTGGCATCACGTTCTCTTCACCGATGAGTGTCGCATATGCCTTCAACCAGACAATCGTCGGAGACGTGTTTGGAGGCACCCTGGTCAGGCTGAACGTCTTAGACACACTGTCCAGCGAGTGCAGCAAGGTGGTGGTTCCCTGATGTTTTGGGGTGGCATTATGTGGGGCCGACGTACGCCACTGGTGGTCATGGAAGGCTCCGAAACGGCTTTACGATACCTGAATGACATCCTCCGACCCATAGTGCACCCATATCGGCAGAATATTGGAGAGGCATTTGTCTTCATGGACGACAATTCTCGACCTCATCGTGCACATCTTGTGAATGCGTTCCTTCAGGATAACGACATCGCTCGACTACAGTAGCCAGCATGTTCGCCAGACATGAACCCTATCGAACATGCCTGGGATATGTTGAAAAGGGCTGTTTATGGACGTCTTGACCCACCAACCACTCTGAGAGATTTACGCCGAATTGTCGTTGAGGAGTGGGACAATTTGGACCAACAGTGTCTTGATGAACTTGTGGATAGTATGCCACGACGAATACAGGCATGCATCAATGCAAGAGGACGTGCTACTGGGTATTAGAGGTAGTGGTGTGTACTGCAATCTGGACCACAAATGCTGAAAGTCTAGCTGTATGATGGTACAACATGCAATGTGTGGGTCTCATGAGCAATAAAACGAGCTGAAATGTTGTTTGTGTTGATCTCTATTCCCTTTGTATTTAAAGGTTCCGGAACTCTTGGAACCGAGGTGATGCAAAACTTTTTTTGATGTGTGTAGAAGGATGCTGTGTTGTAATCTTATGGACGTACATTCATAAATTTCTTGCATATGTCATAGTATTTTCTTGTTACCGTAAAGGTTCGTGCTGATTTTGTCTTTGTGTTTGGGATTGTAACTACAATGGTTGATCCGATATGCAATTTGAACCTTCAAACCATGTAATTCATGTCCGACGTGTTGGATTTTTAGCGCATGTGTGGCTATCCTTACCTAATTGGTCAATAAATGAGCTCTGATTGCTTGGAGAAACTGTTTCATAATTAACAATAGAACTATAATGAACCTCATTATGATACAGTTTTCTGACATATAATATTTACTCGACATCGTCGAACAAAAAGTACACTACGAGTCCGGCCTTATTTATTTTGTGAAAACTTCATGGATTTGAATCAAGCTCGTTTGCATGAGACGACCTTCAACCTTGGCGCGCTTGCGTTTAATTTTTCCCCCGCTTGTCGATAGCGTCTGTTGCTGGCAAGCAGAATTTGAGTGAGGTAGTGAGTAATCCTCTCGTCGGTTTTTCATTGCAAGGGCTGGGATTTGGTTTCCGGGTTGAACCCGTACACCCAGGACTCGTCACGAATGATTATGGTGTTCATGAAGTCGGGGTCACTGTTTGTGGGTGGAGTCTAGCATGTCCTGTGAGACCTCAACACGAAATTGCTTTTGCTCCCTCGTCAGCAGCTTCGACAAGCGTACTTGATTCAAATCCATCAGCTTTTCGCAAAAAGAAATAAGTAAGGTCGGATACTTTCCTAACAGACCTCGTATTTAGTTTACGTGTCACAAGATAAGTTGGCTGTAGTAGACAAACGTGGATCAAGGACAACTATAGTACAGTCCGGCTCCCAACTCATGATCCCTCGTGGGAGGGGAAGGTTGAGGGAGGGAATGTAGAGTGGAGTGAGTGTGTAAGGGAGAGCACTACTGAGTGCGAGACCAGGAAACGTTTCCGAATGCTCTTTTGAAAGCATTGGGCGCGCAGGTGACATTGTACCGGCAGTGATTCGAGTGATAGTGATGTTTCTAGTTCTTCTGACAACACGGTTTCCAGTGAAGCTGAATCTGGATGTGAATCTGAACTAGCAACTCCACTGTGAAGTACATAAGTAAATAGTAAATGTTTCCTGTACCGATAGTAGTAGTGTTAGCCCCTGTCAGGCTGTTCGCTGATGTGACGCAGGTGGTGCGGCCAAATTCATTGCAGGGATCACGACCCCAGGGCCATACTGTATGTGTACTTGTAATTGGGAATGAGGTGGTCGTGGCCATAAGTTCGGAACTATCCCGACATTTGATTTGAGTAGAAATGGGGAAAACATGGAAAACTACTGCTAGAATGGCTGTGGTGGGAATCAAAGCCAACTCTTCTAAATTGTGCCTCACGAGGCAGAGTGTACCCCGTTACAGTGCTCAGACCAGAACTAAAGCAAAGCCTGTAAGTGAATTTGAACTTGAGGAGTGTTAGCCAAGAATACAAGCCACAGCGCTACGAGGTGGACCATAATTTTGTGTTTCTGTACGTTGGTGACAGATACAAAATATTCTGGCCATATCCAATGAAATAATAATAATAATAAAGACATTAATAATAATAATAATAATAATAATAATAATAATATCGTATGGCCTCAGTGCCGGGTGCAAGATTTGTTATTTGCGCCCCGAGGGCAGCTTGCATGTCGAATTTTGTCGTTGTTTGAAGCGCTATGAAAGTCAAGGAGGTTAGATATGTATACTAATTGACACTATAGCGCTTTCTAGTAGAGAAATTAGGAACTTTGTGTTGGCGGAAAATCCCGAGATTAATTTTGCCTTTATGAACACGGTCTACTAATTCAAATGGGTTCTTTAACATGCCAAAAACGAATGACATGTATGTCGTGATTTTGTCGCCTTTCAAAAATTACTTTCCACAGCCAGGAGCGAACCTACAAGCTGGGGGTTGGAAGTCTGACACGATAGCCACTCGCCCACCGTGACAATTTATAAAGACATTGCACCACAGTAATCAAACCAGAAGCACTGTATGCCTCAGAAACCTTGATTATTAGAGACAGATCTCTTATTAAGGACGCAAAGAAACAGGAAAGGAAAATAATGAGGAAAATTCTTGGTCCAGACTGCTCAGAAGGAATCTGGGTGAAACGGAAGTCTCATGAGCTTTATCTGCATGCTGAAAGGATCACTAACATCTGCATGAAGAGCCGATTAAAGTTTTACGGTCACATTCTCAGAATGAACAATGACAGGCTCACCATAAGAGTATTATCAACCTTGCTCTCTCATTGAAAGTCAAGAAAAACTGGCTTAGAGAAATACAAAAAGACGTATATTATATCGTCGATATCAATAGTAAAATACAAAAGCCAGCCAAAATATGGTTCCATGGCAGATCAAGTCATAAAATGGGTCTCTGACTAAAGAGTAGGCTAACACTCCAACGTTCCATAAGCTGGAATGTTGTTAAAGACTTCCTTCACTTGACCTCATGTAATGCACACTATGTATTAGTCCACTGATTTTTTCACAGCATAGCAAGGTCCCACTTTCTTCGGTATAGGGATGATAACAATCTTCTTGAAAACCTCTGATTTCAAGAAGAATGTCATCATCCATATACCGAAGAAAATAGGAGCTGACAGATGTAAAGATTACCGTGCAATCAGCTTGATTACTCATGCTTCAAAGATCTTGTCTAGAATAATTTACAAAAGGATGGAAACCAAGTTGGGTTTAGTTCAGTTTCAGGAGAAATGTAGGAACAAGGAAAGCTGTACAAGGTCTTAGGCTGATTTTGGAAGGTAGAATAAGGAAAGATAAGAGAATGTTCTTGGCATTTGTAGACTTAGAAAAGGCTTTTGATAACGATTATTGTACTAAATTGGTTGATATTTAGAAAGCGATTGGAATAAAGTACAGGGATAGTAAGGCAATCTACAATCTATTCAGAAACCAGTCAGTCATTCGAGCTGAAGGACATGAAAGAGAAGCTGGTATTCAGAAAAGTGTAAGGCATGGCTGCAACTTATCACCCATACTTTTCAATCTTTACAGTGAACAAGCAATGAAGGAAATTGGAAACAAATTTCAAGTAGGAGTGAAGATTCAAGGAGAAATGATTTCAACTCTGAGATTTGATGATAACATCGTCATCTCGGCCGACACGTCAGAGGATTTGAATGAGTTTTGAATGTTATAGATTCCGTCCTGACGAAATAATTCATGATGAAAATTAATGAATGAAAAACAAAAACATGATGTTCAGTAAAGAAAATATAGCCTACTTTCTTCTAAATGCATGGGTATTGTTATAACTCTTTTCCTTTTCAAAGAGTATAATTGAATGTTGGTTGTAGTAGCTTGTTGAAATACAACGTGCTATAGGGATATTAAACACGAATATGAGGTGACCTTTGCTAGTGCTACCTCTGTAAAAAATTTCATTCAATTCGGTTTCACCGTGTTTGAATTGATATGGGGAATGGATTTGCACACATACATGGCCGCTATTTGCAAACGATTGGGCTGATGACCTTGTAGTCAGTCATACGATGCTTTCCACAAAAAGGCATGTTGTTGCAAAATCTGGTAGAAATCAAATTATTAGGATGGTCGTAATTTGATTTAAGCTTTTAACATTTGAGTGGCCGTCATTCCGTTTCCGTCAAGATGGCGGCGATATAAAACATGACACTGAGGTGCCCTTTGCTAGAGCTACCTCTGTACCAAATTTCGTTCCATTCGGTTTCACCCTGTTCGAATTAATAGGGGGAATCGATTATGACACAAAGATGGCCGCCATCCGCAAACTATTAGGGCAATGACCTATTAGATTGGT
Organism: Meconema thalassinum; assembly: GCA_946902985.2. Classification (NCBI taxonomy): domain Eukaryota; kingdom Metazoa; phylum Arthropoda; class Insecta; order Orthoptera; family Tettigoniidae; genus Meconema; species Meconema thalassinum. Next base: position 2,012,976,959 of record OX336388.2, on the reverse strand, counting down.
CAAAGGATGCTCCCTCCATAAAGATATGTTGTTGCAAAATGTGGTAGAGATCGGATGATTATGTTAGTCTTAATTTGATTTAAGCTTTGAACATTTGTGTGGCCGCCATTACGTTTCTGTCAAGATGGCGGCAATATAAGACATGACACTGAGGTGCCCTTTGCTAGTGCTACCTCTGTACCAAATTTCGTTCCATTCGGTTTCACCGTGTTTGAATTAATAGGGGGAATCGACTTTGGCACAAAGATGGCCGCCATCCGCAAACTATTAGGCTAATGACCTATTAATTTAGACAAAGGATGCTTCCTCCATAAAGGTATGTTGTTGCAAAATTTGGTAGAGATCGGATGATTAGGTTAGTCGTAATTTGATTTAAGCTTTGAACACTTGTGTGGCCGCCATTACGTTTCCGTCAAGATGGCGGCGATATAAAACATGACACTGAGGTGCCCTTCGCTAGTACTACCTCTGTACCAATTTTCGTTCCATTCGGTTTCACCGTGTTTGAATTAATAGGGGGAATCGATTTTGACACAAAGATGGCCGCCATCCGCAAACTATTAGGTTGATGACCTATTAGATTGGTCAAACGTTGCTCCTCTCATCAAGGTATGTTGTTGCAAAATTTGGTAGAGATCGGATGATAAGGTTAGTCGTAATTTGATTTAAGCATTGAACATTTGTGTGGCCGCCATTACGTTTCCGTCAAGATAGCGGCGATATAAAACATGACACTGAGGTTTCCTTTGCTAGTGCTACCTTTGTACCAAATTTAGTTCAATTCGCGTTCACCGTGTTCGAATTGATAGGGGGGGGGGGGGGGAACAGACATTCAGAGTACACACACTCACACACACACACAGACTCACACACAGACACACCTTTTTTCGCCCTGTGTTGATCTCATAAGTCTACTTTCATTTTTTGCAATAATTGAAAGTAGGCTAATATTGGAATGCACCCGAAATAAATCAGAAGCCCCCATGGACATCAAACTGGCGGGTGAAAATCTAAGGAAAGTGAGAGACTTCTGTTACTTAGGAGGCAAAGTAACCAGCGGTGGACAAAGCAAAGAAGATATAAAAAGTACGTTGGCTCAGGCAAGGAAAGGATTTCGACAGAAAGGGAATATGTTGACATCGAATATAAATTTAAGTAATAGGAAGTCATTTTTGAAAGCCTTTGTCTGGAGCGTAGCACTTTCTGGAAGTGAAGCTTGAACTATTGCTGCTGCAGAAATGAGGAGAAATGAAGTGTTTGATATGTGGTGTTACAGGAGAATGATGACGATCAGAAGGGTAGATAGGGTTACAAACGAAGAGTTATTAAGACGAGTGGGGGAGGATAGATGTTTCTGGCGACTGCTAATGAGGAGAAGAGATAGGTTGGTAGTACACATACCAAGACACCCAGGAATTGCAAGCTTAGTATGAAAGGAAGGGTCGAGGACAAGAACTATAGGGGTAGACCAAGGTTAGAATATGTTAAACAGATTGCCTCTTATGCAGGGTGTGGTATCTATGTTGAGATGAAACGATATGCTTAAGACAGGGAGGTATGGAGTGCTGCATCAAACCAGTCAAAAGACTGAAGACTCAAACACAGCAAGGTCCAAATTATATGTGGTGTTTTGAGGCAATTCTTTTAGTGTTGCCTATACAATATATTATGCCGGCCCCGTGGTGTTGGGGTAGCGCGCCTGTGTCTCACCCGAAGGCCCCGGGTTCGATTCGCGGTTCCGTCAGGGATTTTAGAAACTGACGTGACGGCTGGAACGGGGTGCACTCAGCCTCGTGAGGACAATTGAGTAGCTATCTGGCAGTGAGGCAGTGCCCCGATCATGAAAATCAAGATTAACGGCTGAGGGGACCTGATGCACTGGTCACGTGTCACCCCAATATCTGAAGGCCAATTGGCAGGGCAGCGGTCGCTTGGTAGGCCTAGGCCCTTCATGGCCTGTAGTGCCAGGGGTTATACAATACCTTGTCTCCCACTGCCCAATCATATTGAACAATAGGCCTAAGCGTTTTGACCAACAGAAGATTGTGAATTAATAATCAAAACAAGAAGTTCCGTGAAGAACTATACAGCCTATGTTCATATATCCTACTTATGTTAATTGCCTCTATCAACATACACAATTTCAGTTTGATTGCTGTAATAGATTCGTAGATATTGAAAACCGACTAAGTATTGCGGATGGTCGCCATGTTGGATTTTTATATATGTAGGTCATAGAGTTATGTACTGTTACATGAAGATTATTGTGTATGTATAGTATTCAAACTTCAATAGCATTAACTTAGGACACAAGAAGTAGAAACGTGATTTTAAAATTTCGCACAGCTGCCATCTTGTGGTTATGGAAAAAAAATGAAATAAATTATATGCCAGTGGATTAACATTTGTATAAGGATTTACTGTACCAAGTGTCACTGCACTTGGAAGGTTAAATTGCGAGAAACGACCATGTGAATATTTATATTTCGCGTCGCCACCATGTTGGGTTTCTCATCACCAGGTTATTGAAAGTCCTATTGGCGAACTTATGTCCATAGACCCTATGAACATTAAAAAATTCAGTTTGATTGCTGTAATAGATTCGTAGATATTGAGATCCATCTACATATTTCGGATGGTCGCCATGTTGGCTTGATATACATATAGGCCATAGAGTCATGTACCATTAAAGGAAAATTATTACGTAGGTTCATTATTCAAACTTTCACTTGGATCGCATTGTTACGACACAAGAAATAAAAACTTAATTTTAAAATTCGCACATCCGCCATCTTGAGGTTATGTAAACAATTGCACTAAATTAGGTACCAATGCATTACAATGTGTATAAACATTTCCTGTACCAAGTCCCATTGCGTTTGGATCATTAAATCGCGAGAAAGGTCTATTTAAAATTTTCAACTTCGCTTGACCGCCATATTCGTTTTGTAGTTAACCGGTTTTTGATTTCTTATAGATGAACTTTTAGTAGTACCCTTTATCTCCGTACATAATTTCAGGGTGATACCGCTAACAGTCTCAGAGAATAGAATGCCGGTGAAATATTTCGCACAGTCGCCATCTTGAGGTTATGTAAACAATTGAACGAAGTTAGATGTCGGTGCATTACAATGTGTATAAACATATACTGTACCAATTTTTATTGTTTTTGGTTGGTTAAATCGCGAGAAACGTGTATTTAAATGTCACAACTTCGCTTGGCCGCCATGTTGGTTTTGTAGTTACCAGGTTTTCGAAAGTCACATAGGTGAGATTCTAGTAGTTCCCTTTATCACCGTAAAATATTTCAGGGGCATATCGGTAATAGTTTCGGAGATATTGAATGCTGGTGAAATATTTCGCACAGCCACCATGTTGGATTGGTGAGACTTAACAAAATTTGAAGGGCACGGTCGGGGTCGTCCGGAATAGTGCTATGAACTTACCGAGTTTCATTGAAATCGCTCCAGACGTTTAGAAGTTATTAGGGGGTGGGCGTGGGCGACACACACCATCACACACATAGGCGCACACAGACAGACACACGGACAAAAGGTGATCTCATAAGCCTATTTTTCCATAAATGAAAACTGGCTAATAAATACTATAGGTAAAATGTAAGTTTTCCTTTCCCGAACGTCTTGTTTTTATATAATACTGTGAAATGATAACCCCAAGGCTAATAAATATATAGGTAAAAGGTAAGTTTTCCTTTCCGGCGTCTTGTTTTTATATAATACTGTGAAATCATAACCCCAAGGGCTTCCATTACTTTCCATTTAAAAAAACTACGACCGTATTGATTGAGTGTTGAACTGTTACCCCTTGGGTGAGATGCAAGCGCAGATGTCCCTGAACCATCATATTTCTTTGAAAGAAGAATGCCGAGAGCTCAAACTCATTACTGAGGAACTTTTGTAATCAAGTAAAACATCTCAGAGCCAATAAGGAACAACTTTACAGTGCCAGATCCTTATGTCTGAGAGCCACTTATAGAAAGAGACGACCGAGGGAAGCCATTGGATTACCCAGTAATCTTCTTCCTTTGTGCTTCTGGTCCGTATTGTTCTCTTACAAGACAGGTGCTGTAGTCGTGCTATTGTGGGACAATCGCATGAGTACCCTCGTGTGAAATGTTGTTCAAAGTAACACTTCATGTGTCATAATGAGTGTTACATACTGAGTAACACTTTCACTGTAGCGTAATTCTTGTCTTCCGGAGACATTAATATAATCTCCTGTTGTTCATAGACAATTGGCTTCGTTTACATCTGACCTAAACGCCAATATAGCACTTCACTCACGGCTGAGCTGTTTTGCCAGTAAGTTTACTGACACGGTTCCCTCGCATTTTCGCACCCTCAAATGCCAGCTGACTGCGCCAGGATACGATCCTCCAACTTTGGGCCCAGCAAGCGAGATCGTTACCGCTGAGCCACTCAGCCAGTTTACACTCATTTTATAGCAGTTGTGATTAAACTAGCACATCTAGTCAAAATATGTGATTTTCAGTGCAGGTAGCCGGTGACGACAGCTGCACGAAAACGGACCACGCATCGCTCAAACAGCTAAGTGCACAATCCACAATAACCTGACCATTTAATAACAATCACATAATCACACTAAGCAAGCAAACTTGAAGGTCAATTACCACCATCAGTATCTCAACATAGCAATCACATATCTTGACTAGTTGTGCTAGTTTAATTATTACTGCAAGAAAATCTCTACTTAGTATAAAACAAAGTCCCCGATTCATGGATGTTACGGGTAAACTCGAGAACCACTGGATGGATTTTGATGCGGTTTTCACCATTCTGTAAAGGATGTCTCGAGGATATTTTCTGTAGAAAATAATTTATTTATGTTCAAAGGAAGCCGAGCAGTACCGGTAACGATTTCAGTGGAAAAGTCGAAAAAAAACCTGACGTCCGAACGCTTTGTAAGCTTACACTGGGCAAACCGTTAAAAATATCTAAATACTATGAGTGTAAGAATTGTTCAGCATGAAAAGTTCAACAAAAAAGTCCGTGAGAGCATATGTTCAATACATCGCCCACTATAAGTGTTTTTACTTTTTGATTTCTTCCAACCATGTCCAGTCAACTAATGAGGTGACAGTTTACGAGCTAGCTAAGGGCGAGTCTATCATCCCTGTTACAGCCTAGCAGGCGGGCGAACCTATTGCCCCAGATACAGCCAGCAGTAAACCGTTGAGTCGTGTTGAGTTAAGACCGCTGAGAAGAACGATTGTGTTTGGAGTTTCCCTGGTAGTTCAACTCGGCTTTTCTTCATTTCACCCGTGAACTTTACGTTCCGCAAAATTCACAGTCAAGTTAAGATTGGACGGAAGGGGTATTTGTGTTTCATGCACCTCCCCCTTCATAAATTCCGTCTGACAAAAATTAGTTGCACATGCATCTCCATGATAATATAATTAATAGTCCAGTCAGTGATTTTAACCCATCATGCCGAGACGTAAAAAATATATTGGTCTTTGTTCATTGACATGGGAAAAAGCGCTTATCACGTAATGCATTCATAACTGTTCCCGGGCGAAGCCGGGTCGGGTTGCTAGTAAGTGTATATATTGTAAATACAAGCCCGTACTTGTATACTGTACATAGATTCAATAACCTACTGTCGGCGCAGAAATTATGTGCATCCGATTTTGGAGATAAATAGCAACACAACCAAAAGGCCTACAGAAAAACAAGTGACGTCACCCTTTTTCTTGTTTATTTCTGCGTTGATTCATGATAAAGGTAGTTTTTTGAAACTTATTTTAATATCCTTTATGGCAGGTTTAACGTAAAAGTTACCGGTTTTTTGCCGGATTCGAGCAAAGTGTCGACTTGAGAGACTCACAACTCTTAACTCAGTTGTGTTACAGCACCCAAATTTGGATATTTGTTAGTCAGATAGGTTGTCTGTGTATATGTGAAGTTTCAAAATTTGATTTCCAACACAAACAACGAAACAATCAATTATGTGAAAGGCTCGTATTTCGAAACTGGACTCCAGCAGAAGTTCGTTCTTGGGTGCGATGTAATCCACATATTATAAGCGATTGCGATATGTAACTATCTGAGATGTAAATAAATGGGTTTAGTTTATATGGATTGATATTTATAATGATTTTGGTGACTGTTGTTGACAGGTGTGGTCCGCAGGAAAGGTTGTGCTGTGTTCCCGCGTCAGCTGGCGCTGACCCGCCCGAGAATATCACTGACTGATCAGCACTTCGTGTCGTCAAGCAGTAAATCTTTTGGAATGTATTACTGTACCTAGATTTATATTTAGTATATGAAAATACTTGTACTGCGCCATCTGTAGGACATTTTGTATATAATGAATATAATGAACCACTACAATGATCTTTATCCACCGATAGGTAAGTCTATGGCTTGCATTTACCAGTTCATAGACATTTTGTGAAATGGTGTCTGGCAGTTGGTCTTTGTGTTCCGTTGATTTTACTGGTGGAGAGTCATTTAAAATTTTATTTTGGTGTAGGCTACTGTAACTTACATTAATTACGGTAGGCCTACTATTAAGATGAATTTCGGCGCTAATAAAATACAAGAGAAGCAGAGAAAGCCAGTCCCAGGAACATAGCGTTGCAATGAATTAATACATAAATAAATAAAAGTATTGTTGATAATTAAGAACTACTAATTAATACACAAGTTTCCCCATTTTCAACTCCAGGAAAATGCTGGGACGGTACCTTCTGACAGGCATGGCAGCTTCCTTCTACATCCTTGCCCAGTTACATTCATCTTCATTCATTTCAGCTCCCGTTTACTCCTCTTATGAGTTTGGCGTCAGGAAGGGCATCCGGCCATAAAAACCATCCGCCACATATAATTTCATCGCATCTCATCCCCGGCCCCGTTGGAAACGGGAATAATGAGGGGTAGACATGCATACACTAATTAATTCACAAGTTCGTAACAATATTAATAAGGAAAGGAAATTATATGTTATTACAGTAGGCCTATATTGTAGCATGTCTGTTCATAACACAATTATATTAGATTGTTAAGTAAGGGAAGCAATTTAATTGAAACAAACTCTGAATATTTAGCGAGTACAAAATAAAACAATGCAAATGAATAAATTATATCAAGGACATAATTTGTCATCCTTGTATGAGTGTCTTTGAATAACGGAAGGATCACATTCTTCGCCAGTGTCAACATCCACTGTTCAACTCTGCCCTTAAGATCTGTCAAAAGAAGTGTGAAAATCTAAGGAAAGTGAGAGACTTCTGTTACTTAGGAGGCAAAGTAACCAGCGGTGGACAAAGCAAAGAAGATATAAAAAGTACGTTGGCTCAGGAAGGAAGGATTTCGACAGAAAGGGAATATGTTGACATCGAATATAAATTTAAGTAATAGGAAGTCATTTTTGAAAGCCTTTGTCTGGAGCGTAGCACTTTCTGGAAGTGAAGCTTGAACTATTGCTGCTGCAGAAATGAGGAGAAATGAAGTGTTTGATATGTGGTGTTACAGGAGAATGATGACGATCAGAAGGGTAGATAGGGTTACAAACGAAGAGTTATTAAGACGAGTGGGGGAGGATAGATGTTTCTGGCGACTGCTAATGAGGAGAAGAGATAGGTTGGTAGTACACATACCAAGACACCCAGGAATTGCAAGCTTAGTATGAAAGGAAGGGTCGAGGACAAGAACTATAGGGGTAGACCAAGGTTAGAATATGTTAAACAGATTGCCTCTTATGCAGGGTGTGGTATCTATGTTGAGACCTAAGACAACGTTTGTAGCTGAGATTTTCTGGTTCTGTCTTTCTAATTAAATAACAGCACAAAGAACTCACATTTGAAGACAACACATATATTGAATGAATATTAAAATTACATTACAATTGCCGATCGGCGTAGTTAAGAGCACCAAGTCATGGCTATAGTGTGTTTCTATCTTCGGACTGTAAAAACGAATGGATTCGACCCATTCGAATCCTTCAGTCAGACATTCTTGAAATGATTTTCTGGGGTTTCTCGTTTTCAAATCCAAGCGAAGTTGGACGCAGAATTAAACATGAAAAATATTGGTATAACTCGTTTTTCAATAGGTCAGTTGGTTTGGTTGTAATTAAGGCCTAAACTCGGGTATCCATAATAAAAAATCCGATTTTTTTAGTAAACTGGGGGAGTATTTAACAGACTCTCCAAAAATGACAAATACTAAACCCCGAGAAGTCGTTGAGTACATTGGATTTCGGTTCAAAAAATTGAACAACAAGCCAATTTTGATGGAATCGACTACCATTGCTGCATCTCGCCACACATTTCTCAGAGGAACGCGACGACTCCAAAATTAAGGCTACGAAATCTTTTACACGGATGAAACCTGGTGCAGCCAAAACCATCCAATGAAATTCGCTTGGCAAGAAAACGTTATTGAAGCATTGAATTGTGAATGTTCAAACTTAGTATGTCTACCCCTTATTATTCCCGTTTTCCAACGGGGTCGGGGATGAGATGCAATGGAAGTCATTGTGGCGATGGTTTTTACGGCCGGATGTCCTTCCTGACGCCAACCTCATGAGAGGAGTTAATGAGAGATGAAATGAATGATGGTGAATGAAACTGGGCAAGGATGTGGAAGGAAACGGCCGTGGCCTGTCAGAAGGTACCGTCCCAGCATTTGCCTGGTGTTGAAAATGGGAAACCACGGAAAACCATTTCAAGGACGGCCGACGGTGGGGCTCGAACCCACGCGTCTACCAAGTCAGCAGAGAGCTTGGCCCCATGAGCTAATGCTGCGCGTTAGCCAGCGTAGCCACTACTGTCGGTTAATTTTCAAACTTAGTAATTCTTAATTATTATCAATATTTTTATTTATTTGTGTAGTCTATTAATGCATTGCCACGTCATGTTCCTGGGACTGGCTTTCTCTGATTTTCTTGTATTTTATTAGCACCGAAATTCATCTTAATAGTACCGTAATTAATGTAAGTTACAGTAGCCTACACCAAAATAAAATTTTAAATGACTCTCCACCAGTAAAATCAACGGAACACAAAGACCAACTGCCAGACACCATTTCACAAAATGTCTATGAACTGGTAAATGCAAGCCATAGACTTACCTATCGGTGGATAAAGATCATTGTAGTGGTTCATTATATTCATTATATACAAAATGTCCTACAGATGGCGCAGTACAAGTATTTTCATATACTAAATATAAATCTAGGTACAGTAATACATTCCAAAAGATTTACTGCTTGACGACACGAAGTGCTGATCAGTCAGTGATGTTCTCGGGCGGGTCAATGCAAGCTAACGCAGGAACACAGCACAAACTTTCCTGCGGACCTCACCTGTCAACAACAGTTACCAAAATAATTATAAATATAAATCCATATAAACTAAACCCATTTATTTAGATCACGGATAGTTACATATCGCAATCGCTTATAATATGTGGATTACATCGCACCCAAGAACGAACTTCTGCGGGAGTCCAGTTTCGAAATACGAGCCTTTCACATAATTGATTGTTTCGTTGTTTGTGTTTGAGATCAAATTTTGAAACTTCACATATACACAGACAACCTATCTGACTAACAAATATCCAAATTTGGGTGCTGTAACACAACTGAGTTAAGAGTTGTGAGTCTCTCAAGTCAACACTTTGCTCGAACCCCGCAAGAAACCGGTACCTTTTACGTTATACCTGCCATAAAGGATATTAAAATAAGTTTATAAAAACTGCATTTATCATGAATCAACGCAGAAATAAACAAGAAAAAGGATGATGTTACTTGTTTTTCTGTAGGCCTTTTGGTTGTGTTGCTATTTATCTCCAAACTCGGGTGCACATAATTTCTACGCCGACAGTAAGTGTATAGGATCTGATGATGATTGCTTGAGGATGGAAACTGTTCATCCAAGTATATTTATTATTTTCATTTACATTATTTCAGGCTTCATAGCCTCAGTGGCTCAGGCGGCAGCTCGCCGGTCTCTCAACGCTGGATCCGTGGCTCAAATCCCAGTCACTCCATGTGAGATTTGTGCTGGACAAAGCAGAGGCAGACAGGTTTTTCTCCGGGTAGCTTACTACGATTTTCCCTGTCACAATTTTCATTCCAGCAACACTCTCCACGGTCATTTCATTTCATGTCATTCATTTGATCATTTCCTCAGGGGAGTGCGACCGGCTTCGGCAGCCGGCACAGTTCATATCCTCGCTGCTAGATGGGGGCTTCATTCATTCCATCCCTGACCCGGTCGGTCGACTGGAAGCAGGCTGAGGATTTTCATTTCATTTTTCAGGCTTACGGAACCACCGATTACAATTGGGGAAAATTGTGGTGACCGACTGAAGAACATTAATGATGATGATGATTCTTGTAGTATTGTGTGACCATTAATCTTGCGATCATAAGTCACATGACCTCCTTTTCACGTGGAATCCTAACCACAGGACATGGCATTTGACTTCAAAATTCTCACATGCATTGACCAGGAATTGAACCCGGTCCATCTTGGTGAGAGGCAGATAGCTAGGCCGCTGCAACACTAAAACACGAAATAATGTTCTTCGTCTCACAGAACTGATGATATTTGATTCAATCATGCCAGTGGATTCAAATTAGTCCCTAGAGTTGATACATATTCCAAGACCAATTACGATGTATGCTGGGGGCTCTTTCCTTGCTGAATATTAACTCTCAGATTTGCAAACTCCCCATAAGCGTTGTTTCAAATTTTGACTAGTGAAGGTGAATGACCTACTAACCTTATGCCCAGTAATTAGTTTGTTTTTCGCTCAGTTTCCTTTATAAGATAAACACTCACTTAAGAGGTAGTTTGCCCATAAGTAACACAGAGTTCCGATTTTATTTCGTATCACCTCAGCACGTTACCATCATCTTGCTTTACTTAGTGTAGGTAATGAGAATATCTTGGTCCCATATACGGTACCTGGTCAAATAATTATAATTGCTTATACTAGGTTAGTGATGATGTAGCGTGTTCCTCTCTCTACCTCCTGATATCACAAAAATGTCCAAATTCCTATTATTTTCTTAAAACTAAGGTCCGGTTAAAAAACATCCAAAATCAAAATTGTTTCCAAAACAATTGTTTTATTGACATTCCATACGTCTTTCTCTATTTTTCTACATAATTTCCATACTTATTTACACATTTGTCACATCGTTCCACAAGCTTTTGAATGCCTAAGTCGTAGAACTCAGCCGCCTGCGAAGCTAACCAGTCTTTAACAGCTTCTTTCAATTCATCATCTGTGTCGAAGCGCTTGCCGCCAAGAAAGTCCTTTAGGTAGCGGAACAGGTGGAAATCACTTGGCGCCAGTCCGGACCGTACGGTTGGTGGTCCATTTGTTCCCATCCAAATTTCTTGATTAGGGTTTGCGTGTCATTCGCAGTATGGGGTCTGGCATTGTCATGCAACAACAACACTCCAGACGACAAAAGACCACGTTGCTTATTCTGGATTGCACGTCGAAGTTTAGTCAGGGTAGCGCAGTAGGCGGCTTTATTGATCGTTGTCCCTGAAATAGTGAATCGTCGATCTTCACGAATTTTGTCGTCAACCGCATGAACCAACTCGTCTGAAATCACCGATGGTCTGCCAGAGCGGGGTTCATCGTGCACATTTTCCCGTCCTTCATTAAAGGCTCGCACCCACTTGTGCACTTTACTGTCACTCATTATGTTAGGACCGTACACATCAGTAATCTGCCGATGAATTTCTGCCGCAGAAATGTTTCTTGCAGACAGAAACCGTATCACTGCCCTTACCTCACAATCGGCGGGCTGATTAATTGTCTTAAACATTGTGAACTGTCACTATCAACAGCACACAGCAACAGTAACAACGCTACTGGCGGCTTTTGGCGCGCAAGGCAAGGCTTTCAAATATTTACGGCGAATCGGACCTTTCTTTTGGAATTACCTTCGTATGTCTCACTGCCACACTGTAGTGTGTGTATGTCCATTCAGCGGCTTATTTCCCTCTGTAAAGGATTGTCTTTTTCAAACTGAAGGTAAAAGATGCCCTTTTCCAAGGTTAATCATTTCCTAAATTCTCCATCACAATGGAGATTATACAAATTGCAGAAGTTACATGGAATATTATAAATGAAAAGAAACAAGATGTTCAGTAAAGAACATATAGCCTACTTTCTCCTAAATGCATGGGTATTGTTATAACTCTTTGTCCTTTTCAAGGAGTATAATTGAATATTGATTGTAGTAGCTTGTTGAATTACAACGTGCTATAGGGATATTAAACATGAATATGAGGTGCCCTTTGCTAGTGCTACCTCTGTAAAAAAATCGTTCAATTCGGTTTCACCGTGTTTGAATTGATCTGGGGAATGGATTTGCACACATACATGGCCGCTATTTGCAAACTATTGGGCTGATGACCTTGTAGTCAGTCATAAGATGCTTTCCACAAAAAGGCATGTTGTTGCAAAATCCGGTAGAGGTCAAATTATTAGGATGGTCGAAATTTGATTTAAGCTTTTAACATTTGGGTGGCCGTCATTCCGTTTCCGTCATGATGGCGGCGGTATAAAACATGACACTGAGGTGCCTTTTGCGAGTGCTACCTCTGTACCAAATTTCGTTCAATTCGGTATCACCGTGTTTGAATTGATAGGGGGAATCGATTTGCTCACATACTTGGCCACCATCTGCAAACTATTGGGCTGATGATCTAGCAGTTTGGTCAGAATATGCTTCCCACATAAAGATTTGTTGTTGAAAAATTTGGTAGAGACTAGATTATTAGGTTGGTCGTAATTACATTTTAGCCTTTAACATTTGGGTGGCCGCGATTACGTTTCCATCAAGATGGCGGTGATATAAAACATGACACTGAGGTGGCCTTTTCTAGTGCTACCTCTGTACCAAATTTCGTTCCATTCGGTTTCACCGTGTTCAAATTAATAGGGGGAATCGATTTTCACACAAAGATGGCCGCCATCCGCAAAATATTAGGCTAATGACCTACTAGTTTGGTCAAAGGATGCTCCCTCCATAATGGTATGTTGATGCAAAATTTGGTGGAGATCGGATGATTAGGTTAATCGTAATTTGATTTAAGCTTTGAATATTTGTGTGGCCGCCATTACGTTTCTGTCAAGATGGCGGAGATATAAAACATGACACTGAGGTGCCCTTTGCTAGTGCTACCTCTGTACCAAATTTCATTCTATTCGGTTTCACCGTGTTCGAATTAATAGGGGTAATTGATTTTGACACAAAGATGGCCGCCATCCGCAAACTATTAGGCTGATGACCTATTAGTTTGGTCAAAGGGTACTGCCCCCATAAAGGTATGTTGTTGCAAAATTTGGTAGAGATCGGATGATTAGGTTAATCGTAATTTGATTTAAGCTTTGAACATTTGTGTGGCCGCCATTACGTTTCCGTCAAGATGGCGGCGATATAAAACATGGCACTGAGGTGTCCTTTGCTAGTGCTACCTTTGCACCAAATTTCGTTCAATTTGCGCTCACCGTGTTCGAATTGATGGGGGGGGGGGGGGCAGACATTCAGAGTACACACACTCTCTCTCTCTCACACACACACACACACACACACACACACACACAGACTCATACACACATATACACACACACAGACAGACACACTTTTTTTCGCCCTGTATTGATCTCATAAGTCTACTTTAATTTTTTGCAAAAATCGAAAGTAGGCTAAAAATAGCAAGGAACTACTACAAATTATTAGCATTACAACTCTAAGAAGCATCTACAAAATGAACCCAGAAGAACCTCACTATATATTTTAGACGCCTTTATAATTGATGACCGAAACCAGCTGAGTTAGCCCAAGCCAAAATGCCAACAAAAGTGCAACAGAGTTAATAAACGTTTTTCTGCGGAAATTTCGTATAGAGATAAACAAAGCCTGTAGCAGATATGTACAAGAAATCGAAGATCAATCATAATAATCTGGCCGAGTACTGTGACTGTGTGTGCATGTGTTCTTTTTTCTAAAAAGCCAGGGTAGTTAAAAGGGACGTAAAACCAATAACATTATTATTATTATTGTTCTTTTTTCTCGTAACATGCGTTATTGTGATAACTACTACGATGTATATTACCCGACCGAGACGAGTGAAGTCAAGCACAGGGTAGCGTCACCGGCGTGGAACGTGAAGTCATCGCAGTACAATCAGCTAAGGACGGCAACAAAAGCATTAATAATCTTGTACATGAATGCACGAGCATTGCCATTACAGAAACTTCTAACCTACTTTACATTATACAATTCCTGTAAATTTTTAATTAATATCTTACTTTTTCGTCGGCCTCGTGATGTAGCGGTTAGCAATCTTGGCTGTCACCCCTGAGATCCGGGTTCAATTCCCGGTTCTGCCAACAAATCTTAATTCTCATGTGAGAGCTGGAACGGGATACACTCAACCTCGTGAGCCATTGTGTACTTAGCTGTTTGAGCAATGTGTTGTCCGTTTTCATTCAGCTCTAGTCAATGGCTGCCTGCACGGAAAATCACATATCTTGATTGGATGTGGTGGATTAATCACTACTGCAAATAATTAAGTGTATGCACATTATAATTACCGTCACCCATACTTGTGTTCGTCGCCAGGAGCCGACTGCGGTGGCGTCTAGTAACCAAGTTCTGAACTAGTAGTCGTTGACGGTGGCGTTTGGCGGCAAAAGTAGGAACCACTTTAAAATTCAATGTCTACAGTCCTTACTTGAATTAAAGACAGATAACACACACTAATACAGCCATCACAATTAACACCAGTTATCAGACAGATTCTACACGGGGCTACATGACGGTGTTGTCTCATCCCCTAAACTGAGGAACCAACCCACCCGTACGTGCAGACAGAGATTTAATAGCCTACGTGCAAATGAAATGTTGATGATGGCTTGACGGCCGAAACTGGTCATCCAAGTGTCTTAATTAATCTCATGGTACATATTTCAGGATTAAGGAACCACTCATTACACTTGGGTACAATCGTGTTGACCGACTTGAAACATTGATTTTCGATTACTAAGGCAACACTGGAAGATAGCTTCCAACTCGATAATAATAATAATAATAATAATAATAATAATAGCGTTAAAATCCTTCAGTATGCCTTCCTTCGGAGGGGAAGTATAGCCGGGGGTCCCATGTCATAAATTTATGGCATGTAAAAGAACCTTCCTCTAATTAAACTTGTGTGAAACTAAATTGTATGTTAGATATCGTTGAAACGCTCTATCAAAGTTCCAACGTTCACCACTAGGTGTCAGTGATGTCTGGTAGTGAAAGCTGGAACTACTTGAAATTGAACGGAACTTGTAGCTCACGGGGTCCGCATTGAAGCAGCTACAGCCCCTGGCGAGCCAAACATCTCCTCGTACACCCCCGGCACTAAAAGCCATGCGCTAAATAAATAAATAAATAAATAAATAAATAAATAAATAAATAAATACATAAAATAATAGTTATTATTTTTATTATTTTTATTGTACTCATACACATACGAAAAGTAACTATATAATTAAATATTCCAGAAAAAAAAACAACAGTATCGCAAACACAATTGCAGAAAGATGGAGGAAGGTTTGAAACGAGCAGTGAAGCAACGCTAACATCGCCGGGAAAATGTGGTCTTAAATTTACAGGAATTATTGTACACAGGAATAACTTGGTACGTTACCTGCTTCGAACAATTTGACAAATACCTATATGTATTGCCCCTTGACTTTAGAAAGTAACTGACGATAAATCTCACGGGTAAATTGCTGTGACTTTCGCGGATTTCAAGTGGTTTCAACTTCTAAAGCACCTGGCATTACGCAAAGCCATTTGAATCTCCAAGCACTTTATTACCATTTCCCTGTGACGGATAGGAAACTACACAAGTGGCGCATGGAGGGATTTATCTAGTTAAAGTTTCTATGAGATTAGTGCAAACTTATTTTGAACATCAGTTCAACTAGTTTGAGGAAGTTTAATCGATGTTTGTCCATTGTTAAGATACAGCAGATGTACTGTATATACGAGTAGCCTATATAGCCCTTTCATAGCTTCGTCTGCCATATCATTTCAATCAGATATGGAATACGATTAAAATGTATTCTGGTAAATTTGTGTGTATGTCCATGGCCTTGGCCATGATCTACTTATTTTTCCGGTATTGATTTCAATGATCTATAAAGATAATGTCCACTTTACAATACGCATTTCTTTTTACTATCACTCCACTTTTAGTCCGGCCCCAGCTGAGTCCGACATTGCTTCCACTTACTTGTGCCGGGCTCCTCTCCGTCTTCTTTACTGTCGACCTCACAGGGTCAACTCTTGCTCTCTTCCGACCCCGACGGTATTAGGGTATCCGAGGCCTAGAGAGTCTCTTCCTTTCCCTCCTTGATTGGCCCTTGCTCATCTTTTCTGATACCCTCCTTCTGCGAGGGGTCAGCCTTCTTTTTCTTTTCCTGTTACCTCCTCCCTTGTGTTCAAGGCCCTTAAGGAGGCAGGGTGTATGTAGCCTACCACTTCTGGTGCACCCTACATATTGCTACACCCTCAGGGGCTCACGGCTGGTGAGTTCGGGAGTGGGCGACCCCGAGGGATTCCTGAGCTGTGGCTGGTATTCCCCCTTTTATCCATTACCTGAGGAGCGGACCCTCTCCTCCTTGACTTTCCTATCTGCCTTTTATGGCTCTCCTTCCTTCCAAGTCCCTCAATCCGCATTCTTCGAGGGTTGAGTGCATTTCTTTTCATCCTGTCCTTTATTTGCCTTATTCTCCTTTTGTTTTCCCTTTCTTTTTCTAGTATATAAGTTAGTAGTTAGTTTTATTTATAGTTTACATTTCATTATCATCTTCACGATCACCCAAACCATTACGGGCCGATAACGTAGATGTTAGGCCCCTTAAAAGAACAATTATCATCTTCAACAACTCTTAGTCCTAGAAATGATGCATGTTTCGACTATTATTAGCCTTCATCAGTCAATTTCGTGCACACATACACTGATCATATTCTTGTCACATTTGTTTGACAATGAGTGCAAATATTAGCCATATTGGTTAATTAATAATGGTTTCTGTATTGACTAACTATCAAATAATAGGCCTATTGGAGGAGACCACATAAATTCGCATTCTGTCTATGTCTTCCCCTTCTTTATCCCTTTTCCAACGGGGTCGGGGATAAGATGCGATGAAATGCCACGTGGCTGATGGTTTCTACGGCCGGATGCCCTTGCTGACGCCAACCTCACGAGAGGAGTTAATGAAAGATGAAATGAATGAAGATGAATGAATGTTCAATTTCAAGTAGTTCCAACTTTGGCTACCAGATGCCACTATCACTGTCACCCAGCGGAGAACGTTGGATCTTGATAGAGCGTTTGTCACCAAATAACCTACAAATTTAGTTACACACTAGTTCGGAAGGGATGTCGTGACGCATCAAGGTCGGGCAGCGGGGTGTGACCAGACAAGTTTCTAGCCACGTATTAAAGGTGGGGAGCAGCTGTCCCAGTGGCTTTGCGTTCGTCGCGCTGTTAACTTCGCAAGTTTGTACGCTGTATACTCGCAAGTGCAACTATTTTGAATGTACAATGTAGTTTAAATATTTGTCATGGTATATAATACTTTTTAGAATTGTGTTATCCTGGAATATTTTTGTAATACCGTATATCTATTCTTTAGACAGAAACATGGCAGAAAGAAAGATTGGTGGGAAGATCATTCACAGCCAGGCAAGAGAGCTTATTTGCAATATGTATGACTTTAAGCAGAAGAGGGCCAATTTTATTGAAAGAAGTGCAAAAATGAGTTGCTGAAGCAACCGGAATATTCCGCAGAAGTGTTCAGAGGATTTTAAAAGAAAACCAAACCAATTTGGAGGTTGGAAAATCTTTTTCAACGCCGCGTAAAAACAGACCGAAGGAAAGAGTTAAAACGGAAATATATGACTTTGACAAATGCGTAATTAGAAGAACTATTAATGAATTCCATGTAGCACATGGTCAACGTCCAACGTTACGAGCTTTATTACCAATTTTAATGGAGAAATTTGACTTTAAACGTTCGAAATGGTACCTTAGTCAATAATAAGAACTTAAGGTTTTAGGCGGAAGAAATCGTGTGACAACAGGAAAATTCTGATGAAAAATCTGACATAAGAAAAAAGAGACTAGTCTATTTGAGATCAATCAAAGAGTACCGGAGTGACAAACGACCCGTGGTGTATATGGAGGAAACACAATTACATACACTCCTCTTTTTCCTATCAATAATGCTAAACATCTGCAATACGTATGTATTGGGGAGCGTGATAGCGCAGTGGCTTTGCTGCTCGTCTTTCACCCGGACGGCCGGGATTTGAATCCCGGTGGCAGCGGGATGGAATTTTCACCTGAAAAATCGCGTGGCTTCAGGAAGGGCATCCGGCCTTAAATCCCTGTCAAATCCAAAATGAGCCTGGCTGGCTTCGGCGACTCCAATTCATTGGGAAAAGCCGAAGAAAGTTTTTCTGCAATAAGTATGTACGAAGTGTTGTAACTGAATTTATTTCAAATTTATATGTCACTGCATATATTAAAATAATATCTATTAAGTTACATTCTTTGCCGATATATTGTTGCAATAAGTACGTACATATCATTTAAGATATTTTATACATGCCCGATGAATGATTGATTACACGGGACGGCGAAAACAAGCAGTGACCAGTTGCGCGCTGACTGCTATTTTTCTTTTCTGTTTAACAACCCGCAGACAGAAATCTATTCGTCCCACAAACAAGAACTTTTTCTAACATTAAAATTCAACTCATTGCCTCAAACGTTTACGCTTACAAAATTTATTTAGCCCAAAAATACGAAAATTTACCGCATACTAACTTTTCCATGCCATTTAGATCATTTAATAAATAGGATCAACTTTTAAAGCTTCATTACATATTCATAAATTATTAAATATAGCATTGTTTTTCATATTTTGCATCCCAGATTCCTGTTCTATAAATTTGCGAAGTTTCAGAATTTTATTTTCATTTCAAGTGGTCTAATTCTTGGTGTAACCGAAGTGCTCAATTGGCGCACTTACTCTGTAGTTCATTCGAAGCAGCTATAACCTTCCGGCTCCCTGCTCCCTGCTTCACAACCCACACCACTTACGCTGCAACTAGACCTTGAAGCGTCACTACATTCCTTTCAAACTATACCAATTGTAGAGGTAGGTTCTTATACATGCTTTAAATCTATTACATGGGCCCGCCAGCTTTACTTCCCCTTCAAAGGAAGGCATACTGAAGGATTTTAACACTCTTAACAAGATGTTCAGGAAAGAACATATAGCCTACTTTCTCCTAAATGTATGGGTATAGTTATAACTCTTTGTCTTTATCACCTCCTAATTTCTTCCCATTTTTTAAGTGCAAATTGGCACACAGGATTTGAGGAGTGGCGTTCAAATCATAGTTTATAATTTACCCCAGCATTTTGCAATTTCATCAGCAAACATTCCAAACAACGTAGATATTCAGTATATTAACACCGACTACTTAAAATTATTTAAACTTCGTTGCTCTAAACGTATCACTGGGAGAAACATATTTAATATACCTATCACACAGCTAATTTGTAACCGCGCATGGCTAACGGGAAAGACAGGCCATGGCGCGTAAACCAAACCCTTCTGTGACGTAGGCAATGCACTGCTTGATGGTGCTTGAGTTATATTCCTCGTCGGGAATAGAACCCGTAACCACCAATATTAATGGATTCAGCTTCTAAAAGCTGAATTATTATAATTATCATTAATGTGTGTGTCAGCCGAGTTTCAACAGACAGTATGTATGCTAATTTCCCAATAATAAGTGACTCGAGCTGTGTGTAATCTGATAACAACTCAAAGTCCAGAGGACGCACAAACTCGTGCCTTGCTAGCTATGAATCATTTCTCAGTATAATATTTTATAACAACTCGAGGTCCAAATGACACATACCCTTGTGACTAGCATGCTATGAATAATTACAAAACAGCTCAGGGTTCAGATGGCTCACAGTCTCGTGCTTGACAGAGTCCAACTGGATATTTCCGTGACGTATGTTTCCTACTCCAAAACCTCCAGTAGTCCCTTCCACGTGTGTCCCCCTCCACTCTGGTAACTAGCCAGTAAGATGGTATTGTATCCCACCTAGAGGGATTGACATGTGACTTCTTTAATTGCTATAAAAGCCTGGACTCACAGAGCTCCAGTCTCTTGTAACTCAGTAATCTTAAGACTAACCAACTGAACTGGTTGGCAGTCGGGCTTCATGCCTCGGCACTTGTAAATAACTTCAAATGTATTAGTGACTAGTCGAACCAATACATATATCAATTGAACTCTTCGCTTCATTTGAAATAGATATCACTCAGACTCGTGGAGAACCTGCGAGGACCTAGCTTAGCAAGCTAGCAACGAACAATTGTTAAGCGACAAACTTAACTGGGATCCCGTTCGGGATTCGAGTCGAGTAACTTAACTGGGGGCCTGCCGTCCGAGATAGATAAATGATCGCCACTAGATCTACGTGCTAGTTGGATGAAGTGTTCAGACAACGATCCAGAATCACCTTTCGTCACTCGTCTAGCAAAGCCAGTTATCTTCCCGAAAACTACTGAAGTAATCTATTTCATTTGAACCAGCCAGCTAGTTAGGTGTGGAACTGACAACTTCACTGGAGGCTTTTCGACCACA
Organism: Meconema thalassinum; assembly: GCA_946902985.2. Taxonomy (NCBI): domain Eukaryota; kingdom Metazoa; phylum Arthropoda; class Insecta; order Orthoptera; family Tettigoniidae; genus Meconema; species Meconema thalassinum. The sequence continues at coordinate 2,012,956,197 of OX336388.2, read as the reverse complement.
ACCGACTACGCTAGCTAGAAGGAAGGAAGCTCGCAGACAACGCTCCAGCAGCGCCTTTCGCAGCAACCAACCGCCATCGCCGTACGAGTGTACCGACAGCTCTGAAAAGGGGCTCGCTCACTCGACGTCGCCGAAGAGAACCAACCGACTACGGAACGAGAGGAAGTAAGCCGACAACGCTCCAAGAATCCAAGGATCGAAGCAGCGCCTTTCGACTACAGCCTATCACCGTATGTTGCTGCTGTGCGTGCGCACCGACAGCTCTGAAAAGGGGCTCGCTCGCTCGACATCGCAGAAGAAAAACCAACCGACTACAACTACAGACCAAGGAAGATGCAGTCCAAGCTGATCATCCTTTCCTGCCTGTAAGTTACATTTGAAATACTTTATTTGTACTGCCTAAATATTGCTACCAACAGCATGGTTCATTCTTAACTTACAGTAACAAGAGCAATAATAATAAATTCATTTAGCCCTTCAAAAGAGGAGTGAGTTTGTGTAAATCTAAACGGGGTTTTCGCATATCACTCTTTTCTTTTGAATTAAAAACGTAGATATTAAGATAATAATAAATTTGTTTTGCCTTTCAAATGAAAAAGGATTTAGCTTGATCGAAAGATACGTCGCTTTTCCTATTTCATTTTGAACTAATACTTGTAAAATAAAAATTTAAATAATAAATTCTTGCCTTTCAATCGGAAGCAAATTACGGTAAACTTTGACTAGCAGAGTTTGCTTTGTTATTTCGTTTGAATTAAATTAATAAATTAAAACAAATAATAAATACATAATAATAAATATTTGTGCCTTTCAAAAAGAATAATCAAAGTGCGTTCTGATTTAGCGGACCTTACACTTTTTATCCACTTTTTGAATTAATATTGAAACTAAACCTTTTTTTATATAAACAAAAACATCATCATCAATCATCATTCTCATTTCAGAATAAATATCGTTTCACTAGCTAAGATTGTGGAGAATCTAAACGGGATATCCACATATCATTTATCTTTCAAATTAATAATAATAATAAATACTTAATAATTTTCAATTATTCAATTAACTAGTCAATTAATTAATTAATTATAATAAATCACATTGCCTGAGACAGAATTGCTATCAAAATTCGAGTACGCTCAAATACAATTGCTACCCGAATTTAATGGAAGTACGTCTTGCAGTCTAGACTACTTTCTTGCAAGATGTGATAGTTTCTTAAATACTCACAGGAGAGCCAATGCAGTTCCCAACGCTAACATCATTAATGATTTTTTATTTAATGTTGTCAAATCGAAACTAAAAGGAGAAGCTAGTACTATTTTAGATCTGGATGCAAACTCTAGTTATGAGAAATTTAAAGAAAAACTGATCAGGAAATTTGGTGACGTAAAAGATGAAAGACTGCTAGTTCAAGAAATTTCTAATTGCTTCCAAAAGAGAAGTGAGGCTTACACAGATTATCACGACAGACTAGACGCTCTAGTCTTACAATGTAAAAGTTTATGCAAATTAAACTACAGGGATCAGATCTTAGAGCTCAAACTAAGAGAGCTAGACGATCTGAGTTTAAACACTTTCAAAGCCGGAATCTTAGAGCCGTACCGAGCATATCTGCGCTATGCCCAAGTCACAGATTTAAGCCACGCACTGAGACATTGCAGGACTTACGGTAATGACCGAGCACACGAGAATTACATGGATCAATTGAGAGGGACACTGAAACATCCTCCAAATGACCATGCCAGTCACAGACCATTCATACAGTCACCACCTAACAGATTCAGTCAAGCGACACAACCACTAAACTATACTTCCCACAATCCGTTTGCATATCCAAGGCCACAAGGTCACTACTTTCCTCAACCACGTTCTTTCTCCAACCAACCTAACCAACAATTCATGAATCCTAACCCACTACCAAACTTCAGACCCTTTCAAGGTCCGAACCCATCGACTTTCAAGCCACAGAACCAACAACCCTCTAAACCAATGAATCGACCTTATCCTACGCCAAATAACATAGGCCGACGTTTCACACATAATAACCAAAGTTATCCTAAGCCTATGTCTGGTGTATCCACCATCCGAGGGAATGTAAATGCGCACACAGAAGAAACCAACGATTATGACTATGTATCACCAAAATACTTTCAGGGGGCACAATCGTCAGAATATTTTGAAGAAACACAACCGTACGAACACGAGTTCGAATGCGACACAGTCCACCCACCCTCATTCTCATTCAATGAAGATCACGAACAAAGTCAGGATTTTCTCTTGGCTCAGTCCTCTCAAGCGAAGACTTAAATAACATAAGAAATGCTCCTAAATTACCATTCATCACTCTATTTGGTTTTAAAATTTTAATAGACAGTGGTGCTTGTAATTCTGTAATGAATCCGACAGTCGCACACGAACACTTTGCAGAATACCTTTACCAAGAACCGTTCTGCATACAATCAGTACATTCGAAAACGATAGGCGAAGAAAACATACAATTCCCTATCTTTTCAGAATATGAAATTGACACTCCCGTAGACTTTAGAGTCATGCAATGGCATGATTATTTCGATGCGCTAATTGGCACAGATGATTTTGTCAAACTAGGTGCGAAGATAGATTATGAATCGAACCTAGTTACGCTAGCCAATAAAGCCATACCATTCCATTTTCACTCGAGTAATAAGCAAGTGAATCATTTTCAACCCACAGTAGATACATATAACACTGTGATTCCTGTCAACATCAAGAAAGGAGATGAGTATGTTCTAAATTTTAAATATGGTGAAATGTATCTCTTAGATGCCAAAAACCACCAAGTCATATACCCCACAAAAACACAATTAAAACAAGAGTTTAAGGAACCGATTTTAGTTGAGCCACTGGAAATGAACTCCATCTCATACGGTGATATTCAAGAATATCCCCACACAAAACTAGAAGAATCTGATTTTGACAAAAGAGAGATCAGTCACGTTGCAGACACACTTTCTAGAATACAAGTAAATGTGAACGACGAAATAGTCTCGAATGTAGCCATCCCCGGAGATGCCACATATCAAAACGAAATTGATAATGAAACCGTACACTCGAATCAGGAAGATCCTATCTTCACACTGAAAACATCAGAGCGTATTTTGAACCAAAACCGAAATCAAATTATCTTAAAATATGGTAATGTCCCTAAGGTTCTTGAACAGAAACTGTTCAAGAAATGCACACGACACGTTATGATAGTAACACAGAAAAACCTTCAACAAGATTTGAACAAACACCTACTTAAAGTAATCAACACCTCAAACAAGTACGCCATTTACTTTAATGATCTAATCCTTGAAATCCCATTCATCAGAGCATGTCAGAAATTATTCACGTCAGAGCTAGTAATTATCAGAACAACTAAATTTTTAGAGGACATTGAATGTCCAGAAACACAGAAACAGTTAATTCAACAACATCATTCAATAAATCACAATGCTATTATAGAAACGTTTGAACACCTTCGAACCAAGTACTATTGGCCACACCTAAAAGAACAAATTACAAATCTAATAAATCAGTGTAACTCATGTCATAGGAATAGATACGAAAGACAGCCTAACGAGTTATCAAACCAAGGTCCTATAACAGCCGACTACCCATTTGCTGAAATTCATATTGATACTTCTGAATGTGTCTCCTCGTCTCCAAAAAGTAATGAATATATTGAAAGACAAGGAAACCAGTTGACAATCTTAAATGAAAGTAAACCCGAACCAAAAGATTCCAATTTCAAGCACTCCTATCAAATAGGCGAAACTGTATATGTCCTAGACCCTCTAACGAGAAATAGGAAATCCAGAAACCTATATAATGAAGGCACAATAACCAAACGTGAAGAAAACCGAGTATACTGCAAAATGAAAAATGGCAAGAGCCATGTCAGAAATGTCCCTGACATTACATTTAAAAGGAAATGTCTTCCCATTCCAGGTTCCTATCAGGATAAGCCATCATCTACACCGAACCCATAACAATGTCAGGATTTTATGCCAACCCCATGGGATCTGTATTAGTAATCAATAGTTACCATAAATTTATGTTTCATTTCAATCTTACTACTTTAAAAGATTCGTACAAAAATATTGATGATACTGTCTCTAGCCTTTTATTAAAAGTAATAATACCTTTCCGCTCTTAATATATGAACTAACTGAGATAACTAAAAATGCAAAAAAAAAAAAAAAGGAATTAAATAAACTAATACCTAATACATCTAATAGAACTAAACGTGGTCTAATAAATGAATTAGGAAAAGTAATTAAGTCCATCTCTGGCAATCTAGACCAGGATGATTTAGATATTTTACAATGTCAATTAGACATTCTAAAACAAAGTCGCACTAATGAAATTAAACATATAAATAAACTAGTATCATTCACAAATTCAATTGCTCAAAAATGTTATGATAAAAGTGAATCATGTTAATGGTCAATATGAAGGTAATCCAAGGTATACTTCGAACAGAAGACTTCAAGATAAATCTACTAGAAAACATCCAATACGTGTTACTGTGCATCAACAAATTCCAAGAAATCATGCGAGTGTTTCAAGAGACCATTAGTCTCTCATTTCATGAAATGACAAATGTAAAATTGTTCTCAAGAAAAGACTTAACTAACATAACACTTGTTATCAATCTACCCTACACAGAGTATGATCCATACTGATCAATACCATCAGTATGAAAACCTGAAATTGTCAAAGACTCGAGTCCTTATGCTGGACGAAGAAATAATTATAATTCTCTCCATGCCAATAACGGATGGAAACCAATACAAACTATATGATGTAACCCCTATACCCACTATTAATAATATTGTACTTGTCCCGTCTGAAAAATATTACCTACAAGGTCCAATTTTGAAATGGCCCACTGTACCATGTATTAAGAACACTCAAACCTATGTGTGTTTATATTATAACACCAGAATCACAAATTGTAATTTAACAAACACTGCAGGATGTGAATTTGCTTCTGTAAAGAATAATGTAAAAATATTTAGACCCTTAAACAAGGAACACATTCTGTTCCTTACTAAAGATCCAGAGGTAATTTTACAAACGTGCCCAGAATCCCAGAAATCCATACAGATTTCAGGACCACAGGTAATTTATTCTAATGAATCTTGTCCTATTTCCAGTATGGGAATAACTTTTCAACAAAAACCTACCAATTACATTCATTCTTTCCCATCCTTAAATATTCAGAATGAACCTGCAATAAAGAATGAAATTAAGTTTCACATTTCCCATTTAGATGTAAAGAAATTGAAACTGGACTTAAAACCAATTCCTCTAACTTCTATTGGTACAAAAATATTCGTATCTACCAATGTCATTCTTGTGATATTAATAACAGGTATTGTTATAATCATGTTCAGGAAAAGACTGTATAAATTATGTAAATCTGTAAAAATTAGAAATAAGAAAAATGTAAATGAAAATGTTACTGAGGACAGTAACGTTAAAGAAAGAGGAGAGGAGTTATATTCCTCGTCGGGAATAGAACCCGTAACCACCAATATTAATGGATTCAGCTTCTAAAAGCTGAATTATTATAATTATCATTAATGTGTGTGTCAGCCGAGTTTCAACAGACAGTATGTATGCTAATTTCCCAATAATAAGTGACTCGAGCTGTGTGTAATCTGATAACAACTCAAAGTCCAGAGGACGCACAAACTCGTGCCTTGCTAGCTATGAATCATTTCTCAGTATAATATTTTATAACAACTCGAGGTCCAAATGACACATACCCTTGTGACTAGCATGCTATGAATAATTACAAAACAGCTCAGGGTTCAGATGGCTCACAGTCTCGTGCTTGACAGAGTCCAACTGGATATTTCCGTGACGTATGTTTCCTACTCCAAAACCTCCAGTAGTCCCTTCCACGTGTGTCCCCCTCCACTCTGGTAACTAGCCAGTAAGATGGTATTGTATCCCACCTAGAGGGATTGACATGTGACTTCTTTAATTGCTATAAAAGCCTGGACTCACAGAGCTCCAGTCTCTTGTAACTCAGTAATCTTAAGACTAACCAACTGAACTGGTTGGCAGTCGGGCTTCAAGCCTCGGCACTTGTAAATAACTTCAAATGTATTAGTGACTAGTCGAACCAATAAATATATCAATTGAACTCTTCGCTTCATTTGAAATAGATATCACTCAGACTCGTGGAGAACCTGCGAGGACCTAGCTTAGCAAGCTAGCAACGAACAATTGTTAAGCGACAAACTTAACTGGAATCCCGTTCGGGATTCGAGTCGAGTAACTTAACTCTTGTACGTTTAAGGCGAGAGCATTTCATAAGCAACAGAAATGCAATATTTTATATCAATCTTCATAAAATGGACGCAGTTTAGATGTTCCGTGTGTTTTGAAACACGATAAATTGTACTGTATAGGTTTGCAAAACTACGCCTGTAGAAGTTACTCGTTACAAAAATCCACGCGAACTAGTTGGTTGGTTCTTAAGTTTAGGGGTTGCGACAACGCGGTCATGTAGCCCCATGTACTTTGGGTGTGTGTAGAATCTGTCTGATAGCCGGTGTTAATTGTGATGACTGTATTAGTGTGTGCTATCTGCTTTTTAATTTAAGTACTGCAACTTAGAATTTTTCAAATAGTTCCTACTTTCGCCACCAAGCGCCACCGTCAACGATTACTAGGCCAAGTTCAGAACTTAGCTACTAGACACCACCGCAGTCGGCTCTTGGCAACGAACATAGAAACCTAAGAGCGTTGTTTACATTCTTAACCTATCCAATTTAGCTTCACACAGGTGCAATCAGTGGAAGGTTCTTTAACATGCCATAAATCTATGACATGGGACCGCCAGCTTTACTTCCCCTCCGAAGGAAGGCATACTGAGGGATTTTAACGCTCTTAAAAAAGATCCGACGGCTTCGGCCGGGTTTGAACCCACTATCTTGGGCATGGAAGCTCAGCATGCTACCGACTACGCCACCGAAGCCGCCACATACGCGTACTAGGATTCAAGGATTCGTTGTGTCTTTAATAGCTGCAACGAGTAGGCTACAGTAAGTTGAGTTGTAGAGTCAGTGACCTTCGTTGTGAATTAAATTATGTGCACATGAGTATAATTAGATCAAAGAATCTTGCAGCACAGTATAGATATCATTAACGTATTGTTGTTTCAAGGGGCAGAACATAAATTAATATGTTTGTAGAAGAGATCTGCGGAATACATTCGCCACCGACTAACGACTTGTATCAATACCTTTTATGAAGACAAGTGATAAATGAATACCAACGTTTATGACCGTGATAATCGCGCCTTATCTTGGAGATGTGTGCCCTCTATCAGCCAACTAATACACTTTTCAGTTATACTGTAGACATGGGTTCACTAACTGGCAGGTATAGAGCTCAGCTCGCCTCTAGAAGGCTGTGGTTTGCTATAACGTAGTTCAACTAATTACTCTTAGATGTCACTCCAGTGGAGAATGTTGTTTTAATTAAATATATATTTTCCATTTCAAAATGCACCATATAATGCTTTATTTTATAACGTCTCAGTACTCAAGAAATAATAAATATATAAAAAAATCAAGCAAAAAGGTTACCTCTGATTGGATTTGAACCACGACCAGCCAGATGAAAGACCAACGCCCTAACCAATAAGCCAATCGTGCACACACTAATCGAGCGTTAGGAACCAATATATATACAGCGTGAGAGCAAATAATGACTTGGACTAAACGATTTCTTCACCGGAGTATATTTCAAACCGAGTTCATTTCATATAAAGTTCATATAATTTTTATCACTAAGCTATATTGCATGCAACATACTGAAATGAATAAAATATAGGTCAGAACGAGAGATCAGCAGCTGCCATCTTGTCAAATAACAGAGTCGACTCAGCTTTTTAAAATCACTTCTAGACCATAATATTACAATATAAACTTTTAATTTCAAACAGGCCACGTCGTTTAGAACAGATTAAACGATTCTTGGTTCGATAATCGGAACTGGTGGGTCCCATGTTATAAATTATAAAGTTTGCATAATTCACACGGCCGCCATCCTGAAATGGTACGGTTGATGACCTCGTAGTTTGGACACAAGACGCGTCCCATATGAAGGTACGTTGTTACCAAATTTAGTAAAGATCCGATGATTAGTTTGGTCGTAATACATTATTAAGTTTTGACCATTTGAGTGGCCGCCATTAAGTTTTGGTAAAGATGGTAGCAATATAAAACATGACACTGAGGTGCCCTTTGCCAGTGCTACCTCTGTACCAAATTTCGTTCAGTTCGGTTTCACCGTGTTCGAATTGATAGGGGGGGGGGGGGCAGACATTCAGAGTACACACACACACAGACAGACACACAATTTTTGGCCCTGTGTTGATCTCATAAGTCTACTTTATTTTTTTTTTTGCAAAAATCGAAAGTAGGCTAAAAATCCGACGACTTCGGCCCGGTTTGAACCCGCGGTAATGGACATATCAGTTCAGTTTGCTACCGACTACGCCACCGAAGCCGCTTAAATTCGAAAAAAAATCGCGATATGAATATTGAAATTCGCGTTTTATCGTGAAATATTTGTAAGGTTATCGCGATAATTTCGTGCAAATTTGAAAGGGATTTTAGGTAAATAGGATAACGCTATATCAACTTGACGGGCTATGACAAACATGCGCACTCAGCCTGGCAGTGCGGAAACGGGAAATGGTGAGTTTGATTCCCACATCAGCCATTCTAATAGAGGGTTTCCATGGTTTTCCACTTCTACTCTGGGCAAATGCCTCGATGGTTCCTAATTCAAAGCCACGGCTGTTCCATCCCCAACCCTAAGCCCAATGAAAAATACACGTAGCAGTGCAGCTGTCACAATTACACAGGTTATCTGACCTACTCCACACAGATGGGGCTTAACGCCCACGATATCACAAGCACAAAAACAAAATAACATCAGACTAAGTCTTGTGTATTTCTTTTTCAGATGGGCTACGCCAAGATGAGTCAGAAAGGGCGTGGAATCCATTTACGTCAGTTTTCTCGAGCCTTCATTATAGATGATGGCAAGTCCCGCTTTGTCTTCGTTAGTGCTGACTGCGGTATGATTGGCAACGGACTACGAAGAGAAGTGAGTATTCTTATTTACATAATAATCATACTCGTCATGCTCATGAATACAAAATATATTAATTCCATAGTTTCATAGCTCTAAAATATAGCCTATTTCAAAAAATCAATTACCTCTCTCTTACAACCCTTCGGGGGGAAAGATATATGATAATACGGAACTAAGCACAGCTTTCTTACATAAATAGTTTCAGTATTTTATAACCGACATCTATCTAATGATCATAGGTGTGAATTATAATCAACGTTCGTTTCAGCACTGTAATAGTTTCGGCATTTAAGTTAGTACAGAACTGTATTACTTCCCTAATTTTGTCTTATTTTGTTACTGATATTTAGTCATTTGAACTATTTATACGCGTTACAATTTAATTCCCAGTTAAATAATAATAATGTTATTGGTTTTACGTCCCTTTTAACTACACTGGCTTTTAGAGCCGCCGGGGTGCCGGAATTTTGCTCCGAAGGGGATCTTTAACGTGCCAGTAAATCTACGGACACGGCTCCCTGGCATTTGCGCACCCTCAAATGCCAGCTGACTGCGCCAGGATACGAACCTGCAACCTTGGGCCCAACAAGCAATTCCCAGTTAAAAAGTACGTCTTATTCATGGTTTAATAATGACAATGTTAATAATAATAATAATAATAACACGACGTTAATGAAAATGAAGAGAGCCTTATACAAACACTACAAAAAAAAATCTGCCCACATTCACAAAACTTTGTCATTACAACACAGTTATTAAACCTGAGTTGCTTTGTGCCAGTGAGACATTGACGTTACACACTAAAGGCGATTTGGAGAAAATCCACACAAAGAAAAATAATAAGGAAAATTATAGGTTCAATGCAGCCTCCATGGCTTAGGCGGTAGCACGCCGGCCTCTCACCGCTGGGCCCGTGGTTCAAATCCCGGTCACTCCATGTGAGATCTGTGCTGGACAAAACGGAGGCAGACAGGTTTTTCTCCGGGTACTCCGGTTTTCCCTGTCATAATTTCATTCCAGCAACACTCTCCACTATCATTTCATTTCATCTGTCATTCATTTAATCATTGTCCCAGAAGAGTGCGTCAGGCCTCGGCAGCCGGCACAGTTCATGTCCTCGCCGCTAGATGGGGGCTTCATTCATTCCATTCCTGACCCGGTCGGAGACTGGAAGCAGGCTGTGGATTTTCATTTTAGGTTCAATGCACACAGTCGAAGGATACAGGCTTAACTCCAGAGACACCACAGAGAAATTGTTCAACCTCGCAGCAGACATCAGAAAGAAGCGATTAAAGGTTTACGGCCACATCAGAAGACTCCCACAAACCAGACTCACCAACAAAATTCTTAGATACATACAGCGACTCAAGACTACTACACCCTGGATGATGCAAGTCAAACTTGATCTGGAAAAAGCACAGGTAGACTCAGAAGACGTCATAGACAGAAGCGTTTTTCGACACAAGGTATACAAGTGGGAAGTGATGTTTTTTGTACATAAAAGCGGGTTATTGTTACTTTGTGATAAATATATAATGTCATATTTCTTTCAGGTTATGGTATTTGAATACTCGATTTCCCGCCTGATATAATTGGACACAATTTGTGTTGACCTACTGAATATCATTCTATAATAGAACTAGTCAACACTAAAAGATGGCTCTTAATACTTCAATATTTCCTGAGAGAACTGGGAATTGAATCTGGACCTCCGCGATGGTAGGCAAGAATGCTAATTACTACGCCGCAAGGTCGATCATTGCAATATTGTGGTGCATAAGTTAACGCGTATGACTGGACTGGGTTTGACCTAGATTAACAGCAGACAAAGTGAATGGAAATGGTCAGTATTGGTTGTTATTTCTAAATAACCTGCAAATAATGTAATACTTCTGGGTTTTGATTAACAAGAGCGTTGAGCAAAGTTGAATTGGCCCAATTATCATACATGAATCAGTGTGCTTTATTGAATCCGCACAGGGAAACTGAGCCAAATGAAGTTCCACACAAGTGAGGTTTGGAATGTAGTACAATTCAATGTGAATAATTATTGGTGTTTTTAAAATAATAAAAGCTTATAACAACTCTAAGGTGCGTTCCAAAAGTATCGAGCCGGAGGCTGGAATGCGCAAACCGGTGACTACATCGGCTAATCGTGGCGTGTGTAACGAGGTGTGGTTCCGACCAGAGCGTGGAAGGTCACAGCCCGTCGCTGGAGGGAACACGTGCACGTCACGTGACGATACAAAGCGAGCAGCAGCATGCATGAATCGTCCAACGCTGCCAGTCACATTGCAAACAGTGACATGGAGGCGTGAACCGAAGAGCAAAGAGTGTTGTTCGGTTTCTGACAGCGGAAGGTGTAGGGGGAACGGGCATTCATCGCCGAATGTCACAAGTGTGCGGCGAACACTGCATGTCCCTTGCAAGGATCAAGGCGTTTCACAAGCGCTTCAGGGAAGGACGGGCGTCGTTAGCCGATAATGCCCGGTCGGGGCACCCCCCTGCATTACCGATGAAAACGTCCAGCTGGTTGATGCACTCATTACCCAGGACCGCCGAGTGACAGAGAACGACATAGCTGCCGTGGGCGCTCCACGACAATGCACATCTCATACGGCAAACACAGTCGCGGCACTCCTGCAGAAATTCAAATGGGAGGTTCTCGGCCACCCTCCATAGAGTCCAGATCTCTCTCCCTGTGATTACGCCATGTTTGGATCCCTGAATAGGACTCTGCGGGGACAACGATTCACCTCGGCAGCCGACGCGACGTCCAGCTGTACGTGCGGAACTGGTTCACATCGCAGCCCAGGGAATTTTATGAGACAGCCATTCACCGCCTCGTGTCACAGTGGGGAAAGTGCTTCAACAGCCAGAGCCAATACTTCTAACATACAGGTACTGGTTTCTGTAATTATGCCTCCGGCTCGTTACTTTTTGAACGCACCTAATAGATGATGAAAATAAAACATACTAAAATGCACGGTCCCATCTTGTGTAAGTATTTGAAAAAGCTAACATGCAAATTGATAATACTGGCATGCTGTACTCTATATGTAGAGCACAGAATAACGACGAGCAGTGAAACAGCAAATAAATGGGAGATACTCCGATCCGTGTGAACAAAAGCTATGGGTGAGATGAAGCTTAAAAGCAAGTTTGACACAGAACACCAACCACTCTGATTTCCTAAAATGGTGCGTAAGGAGGCGTTGAAATTCTTCAAGTTAATTACTTAGTTCTCATGGCAAGCTAGTATGCGTTCATACTAGAAGTTGGAGTAATTTAGATAACAACAAGTAGTTCCGTGATGAACTAAAGAGCCTACTTTTCTTAAAATTTAAGATTCATGCCAATCTATATAGACCTATCTAGAATAATGACGAAATTAACTTGGTAATACCAACATTTATAACTACTGCAGTTTGAAATACACCTGAAATATTGTAGCCTAATAGAGCAATTTACTACAGTTGGGGGCCCTGGTGATTCTGAATATATTCTTAGTTCCAACTCTTAAGGCATATAATGCACATACAAAATATCGTTAAAGTCTAATGGTTAGTATGGACGTTACATGCTGTTTGATATTGGATTGATCAGTGCACGTAAAATCATGTTGGGAACAATGTCGTGCATATGATGCTCAGAATTAATCCCAAATATTACGATCTATTATAGTGCCAATTTTGGATAACATCCATTTGTTATTATAGAGGTTACATTTAATTAAAAGTTGAAACTATCAGAAAGCTTAGAATCTTGTTGGCAGCATTGAGGTATATTAGTTACTTCAAATTTATCTAGAATTTCAGATACTATACGTGCGCAAAGTTTAGAGCTGGTGGCTTGCATACTTTCTAATATATTGATGTTAGGATTAAACAAACGGACAGAGCATTTATTAACAGTTGGCAGCCCTGTTGGTTCTCACGAATACACATAGTCATACCTGTTATGCTACGCAAAGCACATACGAAATTTGGTTGAAATCCATTTGTTAGTAAATACGTTATATGCATTTAAAGACTGGACGTATTAGCAAGCTTAGAATCGTGTTGGCAGCACTGATGTATATACGTTACACCAAACTAAGGTAGAATGTCAGGTACTATACGTGTGCAAAGTATAGAGCTGTTGGCTTGCATACTTTCTGATATATTGATATTAGGGTTAAAACATAGAGAGAGCATTTATTAACAGTTAGCAGCTCTGGTGGCTCTTTAGAATATGCACAGTCATAACTGGTGACGTACACGTTGTATATACGTAATTTGGTTGAAATCTGCTCGATAGTATAGAAGTTACATGTATTTAAAAATTGGACCTATCGGCAGGCTTAGAATCATGTTGGCAACACTTCCATATATGGACTTCTGAAAATTAATCTGGAATGTTATTATCTATATGCTTGCTAATTTTGGAATACATCGCATGCTTAACTTCTGAGATATCCAACATAGAGCTCAAATTTCAATTGCGATTTTTGAGCAGTTGGTAGAACTTACGTCAATTTCAAATATGGCCGTAAGATATTTTGATAGCTGCAGCCGTTTAGGAGTTGATAGGGGGGGGGGGGGACACACACAGACAGACATACAGACAGACACAACATTTCCCGGATCGATCTCATAAGTGAAAATTATAAAAGTAGGCTAGTAACAGAATTGATTTTCAGTCTGTCTACACGCGAATGAGCACAAATAAATTGAATGAGGAGTGAAGTTTATCTGGTCACACCTTATAATGACATGCATCCAGAGGTGATGTGCTGAATATCTTCAGACTTGACATCCATAGCGACATTTATCGTCATTAAAGGATTGTTCAGTGAGGATGTAATGTTATTGAGTTACTATTGCTGTTATGTATTTATTCATTTATTTTGCGCACATTCTCAGTATATTTGCTTGTATGAAAACATTTATAACCCCAGAAATTAAGTAAATATTTATTGCTAGTGCGCCCGTGCGAGCCTTCGCAACGTGAATGTAGGTTTATGGGGTAGTAGGGGAGAATGTGGGAGAAGGAAGTTTTAAATATTGAAGAAATGTATTTATTGTTGTTAAACGGGTTATGTACTGTACCCGTAAATCCGGAAAGTAACCTTTTGGAATATCCATTGCCCCAGCTGGATCACCTATTTATAACAGCTCCGGCCAATTACTACATTAGAAATCGCTCCAACATGGTCTTTAGGGATTTACATACAGCAGTTACAAGAATATTGTGGATCAACAACAAACTACACGGGGCACACTTACCTTTACTTACGTTCTCGGGGACTGGGAACTCAACTTCGCCTACAAAACATCCACAATACTCTAATCCTTATATTTAAAATGAATCACACGTCAAGAGCGACATACAACGAACTGAATAAATTTATTAACAATGGTAAACTAACCTAATATAAACAAAATAACAATAAACTAATCTTACAACAAAAGAAAAATACAACCATACAATCATTCACACTTCCTTTCTACACCACATCTTACTACATTGCTGTGTAAAAATAACAGCATAAAAGCCTTGGCAGGTTTAGGCCTACACTACGTAAAAAGAGAAACGTTTAAGGGAAGCTCTTACATTCGTGGCATTCCTGGGAACAGGTTACCTTCATTGGCACGCGTCTGAAAACGCACGTGCATTGGCTTGCTCCATGAATGAGCGATAGCACAGCGTTGAGCTCGGAACTATTTACATTTTATACAAGGCTGTGAATCGCCAACTGTTCACATTATGTCACACCAAGCTCCTAGCTTCTAACGGTGAATCATTCTGTCTGGCCTACATTGAGACTGCCGTGTGTGCGTTTAAAATACACGTATCAAATTATCATTCAGATCTTACAAAAATGCTCATAACTTCTATGTTCCTTTAACAATCATTCTGAATTTTGCATACAATCTTTCATTCGCACCCCGATATTGTTCTAGACCAATTCGGTTCAACAATTACTCTTAACAGTGGGCAATCATTCATGCAAAACATCCACTCACAAAACACACGCTATTCCAAAACATTCGATTAATAAATCCTACCCAAAATTATTTAACTAATTAAATCATTTCCAAATTTTTTTTACACGTATTTGTTCATACTAATAGACACTATTTAACGTTGCTAACACGTTACTTTCGAGATTCTGGATTCTCGGTTACAATACAACTCTCAATTAATTATATACACTGTTTTTCTACGTAATCATTTTCTAACACTCCGTAGTTTCCATATACTGCTCACACATCGTCTTATATAGGTTTCATTACATTGTCGGTCTAATACAGTCGACTGATAAAGGTTAACTGTACGTAATTACATAACTTCAGGTTTAATAAAATATAATATTGGTGTCATTGACCTGAGTGGACAATCGTTCTCTAATTGTATTTCCGCTAAAACCCTTCTGTCAACACAGCTAAAACGTTACTTCACATGAACTGGACTACTTGTATACAACAACTCTTATCATGATCCATGCCTTTCTTATCAAAGAACAATAATACTTTGACTTCCTATGAAATGCGGAACTTCCTTCGCAAGAGCGCTCCATAGCTCTACAAATCCTCATATAACAATATATATATATGGCATAAACAATTATCATCCACTATGTTAAACAATAACCAAAACGGATTAATTGTTATTAACATTTCTTCTGTAGGAACTTTTCTCAAATAAAGGCATGACCCTCAGTATCGTTTCACATGACTACTGATCTACAATTATACATACTTAAGTTCTTCAAACGAAACTTCCAATCGTGATGAACGATATTAGACTGTCGTGATTGACCTCCTAAAGTTTACTACACAAAAAAGATAATTAACTGTTAACTCGTCTGTCGCAAATACATGTAATAAAAATAATACTCCTGTCTCATCTCACTTATCAAGCTTTAAATTGAATATCGTTGTAATATCAGGTCTACATAATGACACAAATAGTGTAAAATAACACACATGTTATTTATAGTGTCAGATAGAATTCAATCTTGACCGGGATAAACTAGCTTTGAATTCCTAGCCAAAGATTTGAATAATCTTCTATCAAAAGATATTTCCTCTAACATATTAAATGAACAAAGCTCTCAGCTTTACAAATAATAAAAAGGTTTGTCAACGTCGTAATGTTTTTCCACTCTACAGAAAGAATGTTTATAGGGATTAAGACTTCGGTCTTATCAAACGACTAGTATTTCCTAGATCGTCGAAAGTTTATGTACAATAATGATATAACAATATCATTCGATGTTTCTTCTGTTCTTGAAGTTTGATGTTGTTACATTATAGTGCTCAAATTAAATTTAATGAGAATTTAATTTGAAGCTATGACACAATGTCAGAATACTTGGTTTAAATCAAATTAATAAAACTCGAAAGTCGAAACGACTAGTCTTCTATAAGGCAATATGATTCCTCAAACAAAATGTTAATGTCAGTTCAACAACTGATCCGTAGAATAAAATTGAAAAATAGATGAAAGGCAATCTTCTCCTAAAGAATCTTGAAGCATAAAAATCTTAGCACACATCTGAAGTGTAAAATACATGGGAACACTGAAATACATGAAATGTGAAAATATGGAGTAAGATCGTTGGCTCCAGATGTCACTAATGAAGCTCTATACTAAAAATAAGAGACACAGCTACCTTATTTGGACGAAAACTTGAAGTTCTATGTAAGTATTCACACAATACTTTAGATGTTTCCTCAGTTCAAGATACTGAGATGGATCTGCATTCGAACCTCGGATCTGCGACCTCAGAGATAGGAAACACATTTCCTCTCCGGAATTCACCAACATTCGCCTGGGCTCGAACGCTATCCTTCTGGCAAATTCTTCTTTTGTTGCTGGGCTACCCCTAGCATCTTGACAAATCTCTTCTGTAGAATTTTCATTCTCCGTCGCAAATACGTATCAGCCTCATCATTGGAAAATAATTTATAGAAATATTCATATAGATGGTGAATGAAATATTTCTATTGCTAATAGATGTTACATTAGTGTTCATAGACTGACGAAAATGTACAAGATGGACCGTACACTACGTCTGTATTCATGAATACGTCGTCTAATGAAGTTCCATCGTTGTATCTTAACTTCTGTTATCGAATATGTCTCTGGCGCATGACTATTTAGTTCATCATATCAACAATGTTATGTATGTTGAAAGAAACCACTTGAAGAATAATGATAGCCATTCTAGTAATGTTTATTTGCTACGCCATTGTTAAAGGTTCTTCGCTACTGTTCACTTGAACTGCGTTCGCCAACTTCACGTTGCAATCTAAAATGATATTCAGCTTTATTTCCAACACATTTGAAAATCTGTCTTAACAGGCTTATATTGTCGAAACGGTAAATTTTAGAACGCTCGACTTTCAGCAGAATGTAGTATTCGACCTGATCTTTATATATATTCACTTAGTTGAACTCAAATCTCAATTATATAAGAGATATACTAATTTCAATGTTCCTCACAACTTCGCTTAAAATGGAAGTGCGGTAATCTCCAACGTTCTACCTAGCTATTCTAGTGTCTCCACAAGTCGACAGTCGTCGCACTCGGACAAAGCTTTGGGATCTCCGTTAACCCAGTAAAAACACTTCCTCACTCTTTAGGCTGCTAGAATAAGAACCTCGATCCTTGGATCTCCCCCTCCAAGTCGAAATTTTGGCGGCCATATCAATCTCCCACCATTATTTCAGCGCGTAGATTACTAATGCTTATTACTGCGTACATTAACCGATCTGCGGTTTTTAAAGTATCAGACATAATTTCTTTTACTATTCTCTTCATTACCAAATAAGAAAATCTTCTTCTAAGGGCCTAAATGCATTATTTCACCAAATTATGTAGTTTAAGTTGATCCCGTCTGCATTAAGACCTCTTCTCATTGGCTCTGAGCTGGGATCCAATAGCATACTTTATAACAATATTTATAATATTAATTTCCAAACTCAGTGTTGCTATGCCAATTTCAGCCTTCTAGAAGCGTCTATTGTGCAATATGTCACGTGATCGGGCTCTCCCAGGGCCTCGAGATTGTAACACTACCCTCCTGTGTCACACTTCCAGAATCTATCTTTGCTGGTTAAATTTTATCATGGGGACGGAAAATACTGTCATTTTGTCCCAGAATAATTCAATTTTTGGGGACAGTACATGAGAAGATCACAAATAAATATGTATAACAGTGTTTTGTACTTGTTACAGCACCTATTTGTAGACAATATTCGATGTTACAATGAATACATCGGATATTGTTTGCTCGGGAGTTCCTCCTACAGCAATTTTTCCATTTGCAAATGATTGAACCCTAGAGAAACCGACATATAATTGTTCGTCTGAGAATACTTGATTTGGTAGGTAAATACCTGCTTTATCTAGAGTTTGACCCTGGGCCTTGTTTATTGTCATTGCGAAGGCAATCTTTACAGGGAACTGTTTTCTACATAGTTTGAATGGTATAGTTGAGTCGGATGGCGTCAATTTAATTCGAGGAATTATAACTAATTCATTGGAACCTACTGGTTTTGCGATAATATTGTGATCATTCAACTGTGTGACGATTAGACGTAATCCATTGACTAATCTGCGTTTGGATTTAAGGTTTCTTATGATCATAATTATGGTATTCATCTTAAAAGTCAATATGTGTGGAGGCAGTCCTGAGGGGTCAAAGCTGTTTAGGAACTCGGTCGGATATATTTGAACATCTAGTGGATCCTGTGTTTGAACTGAATCCAAGCTGAGGTAGGTTTTGCTTTTGGCGGTAAGTGAACGATCTGATCATTGATTTTTCCGCAATCTTCATTTTTAGCGCAGATGATTGCTGTACGTAATGTGCCCGAGGGTATTATGCTGACTGGTTACGAACCTGGTACACTAGGGAGAAGGGATCAGTTAGGTACTACCGGAGAGGACTGAACCCAGGATCAATGAGGAAGAACAGCCGAGAGAAACCCTAAGAAACCTTGCCTATAAAATTACTGAGGTAATTTTATGGAAATTCCGAAGCTATGAGTGGAATTAATACAGGAATATTGAGAGAATGCATTATGATTTTACTGGAAAACGTACGAATTCTCAGTCTAAGTTCAGAAACTTAGAGACGGTGACAGGAAATTAATGAGCCGAGCTGTCTGGGCGTGCCAGACTGGCGAGGTGTCAGTCAAGAGAGGAACTATTTCAACGCGTCTTGAGGGGTGAGGCAGACCATATGTGACCAGAAACCACCGCTGCACAAAGCAGAGAGAGAGAGAGAGTGGAGTGGGAGAAGGTACATTACAATATTGATTCACTGATTACTCGTGAACCGTGCAATCTAGGGAAATAAAAGTTACACCACAGAGAAGGGGATTCCGGAATGCTATTTTAAAAGACATTAAGCATCCAAATTGAAGCAGGGACATCAAGATGCGCGGCTGCGCATCTTTAAGGAGGTTGGCGCAGGAAGACCAGGAATTCGCCCCAAGGGTAGCGTGGTGACGCCATCGTGGAATTAGTTAATTATGATTAATTGGCCGACCGGGTCTTGAACACGGAAGCAGAATTTAAACCTGCACATCAAGAGCAATCAGAAGAATGCTTTACCAGTCCGGTAAAGGCATTATTAAAGAAAAGGAAGCTCCTGCGAGCTAAAGGAACTAGATTTTGCTCGAAATCTCTTATAAGCTCAGAAGGACGAGGAAGCGCTGTCAGTTGAAACGGATCACCGGGCGGAGCACATGTCGCTCAGGGCAAATATAGGACGCGCTATACACAAATACTTTATCTTTTATACAAGTGTAATGTATAACCAGTTGAAACAGATCAACGGACGGAGCGTGTATCGCTCAGTGCCATTGAGTGAAGCGCGCACATCCATTGAGTGAAGCGCGCTCATAAAGACTTTATTATGTCTGAATTGAAAGTCTTGTATCTAGCCTAAGTGTCGTAAATGTACAAGTTACCGTACACATTTGATCATGCAATTAAATTTGATATTCACATGTGTTGTGAGACAATGGAATCGAGTAGACCCAAGGCCATTAATGCAAGTTAAGTCATATAAAGAAAGTGAACAGGTTAATGATATTAACAGCAAAGGATAGATTATGTCCAAGAACTTTACTGGATATACTATTAGGAATGAATAGTGATTGCATAAGTGAGGATGAAGTAACATTGGGATGGAACTTTGTTAGGAAGCACGCAGATGATAATCGTGACGAGTATCGAGGATCTAGTAGCAGAGATTTTTACATGCGGATTGCGAGCGACTATCAATAGGACGGATTCAGGGATCAATCAGTGAAAAGACGTAGCCTGCAACTCTGAAATTTCGCAGTGTTAATTGCCAGCAAAGGCAGTATAAATAAATTCAGTGTAAAGGTTTATATTATATATTCAAGCATCATAATTTTATTTGTAAAGTGTTGTGAAGTGTAAACAAATGGAGAAAGGCTCCTTAATTATGTGTCAGTGCGCAGTGAAATCAGTGTGTAAAGGTCCAGGTGAAGTATTTGTAATGAAAGTTGCCATGTGTTGCTAAAGCACGCAATCATGGTGGGTATTGCTTGGGTATTCGAATACTGGTGCGGTTGACGGTGTCGTGTGGTGACAAGGTTCCATTTCCCATCTGGAGTAACCAATGAGAGAATTCTTGGTCACCGGCTGCTCGCATGTGTACAATGGAATCAATACACTAAGATCAGAGGCATGATGTGTCCATGGAAATTCAGAAGAAGAAAGACTACATAAAGCGCACGAACTGAATATACTTGAGATATAATATGAACGAAATCAGCCAGAACTTCGAGGGGCCAAGATCAGAAGAGTGGAACGGAGTGACGCTCGAGAGCCACGAAGATGTCGGGAGTCGATCCAACAGGGCCCAGGGAGGTGAGCGAAGGCTTGCGACTACCGAGGAACGTGCCTGGGTGGAACATCAAGTTGGAGCCGAGGGCCGGACGATCAGCGCTGGGCGAGGGAAGCTTGGTCGAGGCAGCCGAGTTGGACCTGACCCGAGGTCCGTAGTTCATTCTTCATAGCGCGGTGTTTCATGCTAAGTGCTTCGGTGAATCAACATGAAGCCTTCACAAAGTAAGATGAAAAGTTCATTTATATTATCAGTTCAGTAGTTGCTAGATGTTTGGAGCAAGCCTGTAGGATCATTCTCACTGGGATTATTCACTGTTTTACCATCTACGTTAACATTTTTATTGGAATCTACATTGATGCTTTTATGTGTGGACAGTCTCATTGGAAGTTAATGCTTATTGGGATTGCAGATCTTTTCTGCCAGTATGCATTTTAGAACATCGACGTATTTCCGATTAGGGTTAACGCCAGTTCTGATCTTTCGGATTGTTGATAATTAGTAATTTTAGCTGATAATTTATTTTCATGTTTTCAATTCATGGAAGGATTTTCACGACGACAGATAACATCGATTTTAATTACGATATTTTTGAAAGTTTGATTTTCGTCAAGGATTAAGGATTTTTATGGAGGACATTGTCATGAAGTTAGGATTGAATCCTATTTAAGGATTATTTTTATTTTAGGATTTTCATATTTAGGAGTTTTCCTATTTTCAATTTTTACTGGAGATCGAAATTATTTTCATTCGATAGGATTTAAGGATTTTGGATAATCCCATTTTTAGGATTAAGGATTTTCATATAATCCCAAGATTAGGATCCTGAATTTTGAATTTTGCTATTTATTTAATTATTTTGAATCGGATTTGAGTATTCACCGATATTAAATATTTCTTTGGATTTTTATTTTCAACTTCGAGGTTGAATTTTATTTCCAATTAGTTGGATGTTTGACTATGTTAGTTGCGAATCAGCTGTTGATATTTCTTTAAGGAATCCTTATCATTGTCGATAGTCGTTGAAGAGTAATAGTCAGTATTACGCTTTCATTGGAGTTGAGACCGATAAACAGGAATTATTCCTAGTTGAGGAATAACATATTTTGATGTCATTAAAGCAAATATTGTAAGGATTTCAGGAAGAAAGGTTGTTATAGCCAGTTGTTTACATGGTAAAGAAAGCATTGACGCTTTAGTTCAGGAGCTATTATGTTATTATTTCATTATAACGATACCTATTATTTTATTTGGAACCTGAGAGCATCATATTAGGAGATTGTTGGAAGACAGCTGTTATTATTATTATTATTATTATTATTATTATTATTATTATTATTATGAGGTTGTGTTAGGACGAACATGAAACTTGATTTTAGTCAGTTCATGGAGGCGAGGGCTAGGGCCTTATGACGTCTTGTTCTATTATTGTTGGTGTGACAGCGTGTCA
Organism: Meconema thalassinum; assembly: GCA_946902985.2. Classification (NCBI taxonomy): domain Eukaryota; kingdom Metazoa; phylum Arthropoda; class Insecta; order Orthoptera; family Tettigoniidae; genus Meconema; species Meconema thalassinum. The sequence goes on along the minus strand of OX336388.2, from coordinate 2,012,933,721 downwards.
GTGATGAATTACTCCCGTGTTGTGAACGGAGAAATATGGCAACATAGCGATGTATCCAGTATCAGCTTGATAGCTCTGATGACTGTGGGGAATTCCGCTTGTTGAATGTAATAATATTGGAGTGATATTGCTTCGTATTTAAGGGAGGCCACTATTGGCTGTATTTGCGAGAAGGAATGAAATGAGTTGTGGCTAGGAGAATGGGATATGTGTATGCGCTTCTACTGGCGGGGTCGAGCGATCAGCTGTGTAGTCCCGTTACGAGTATAGTATGTGTCATAAGCGAAGTTCCATGGTATCTAATGAGAGATTTACTGTTTATTAGTATTTTTATTAATGAAGTGAAGACTAGTTAGGAGTGAATTACACCTTAGTCTAGGCTTAGTTGAGTGGACTATTGACCCTATTGTAACTAAAGAACACATGATTTTAACAAACTGTTAGTGAAAGATTGCAGAATTAGTACTGAGCCGTTGGAGCTCAGTTAAATAATGGCATTTCAGCAATGACTTTTTTACCAGAGTAGGTTAACGGTTGTATATAGTTGAAATTATTATTTTCAGTATTTATTAATTAATATTTAGATTAATTTGATTTATTTGGAGATAACGACAGGATTCAGGAGTCGAACATGTATATAGTTCAACGTTGCGGTTGTAATTACGACAGGCCATCGTCATTAGAGTCATTTTCATCGATTCACTCTATTTATATTTTTATTTCCGTCGATCCTAAATTCCTGGGCATAGTAGGTTAATATCGATTCTTGTTAGTTTATTTCGCATATGCAGGTATGCATATCTGTGTAACTATACAATGTTTATTGACGTTTTGAAGTCAATCGTATCGTATTTTCATTTGTGTTGTTACTAATAATTTGTAGTGACTGGTGGTTGTTTTTTTTTATCAGTAAATGCAAGTACGTGTTTACGATTGCTTGCAATGTTTTTTTTATAAGAACTTGTTGTTATGATTTATCGTACTTGGGGTTTGAAGTAAATATTATGGTTATGATAATGAAGCAATGCCTATTTACCCAATCCACATTCCTATGTGACCCGAGATTTATAGAGCTCTCTAGCTCTCCTTTTGATCAGGTGCTTTCGGTCCCTGGGAGGACAGACCATATTATTTATTTATTTAGGGGTTCATCCTTATATGTTCCTAGTTTTCAGTGTGTTATATGCTAGCTCTGACGGTAAGTATTTTCAGCCGGGGTTCTGCTGTTTACAACAATCCATTGTCATCCTGCGGATTCTGGCTGTCACATCACTGGTAAATCGGGCACAGTACCTATTGGCTGTAAATGGCACTTTAACTCACGCAAGTTGATTATAATCAACATATATTGCACTAGATTAAGTCATACCGTGCACACTCGAATATCTTCTGCTCTAGAAAGCACACAAGCAGCATGTTATGAAATAACTCATGCAGAGAATTACTGAAAGCAGCACGTGTTATGAGCTTATGTTGAACACATCTTTGTGATTACGGACAATAACGCTAACGGTAGCTTCTAAAGTATGTGCTGATTCCGCATGTAATTTTGCAACCATTGATTCAAATTAACATTAAATTATTACACATGTTTACGTATACTGTATCGTCACAATCAGGCAAGGGACTAATGAAAGCTTGCATAGAAGCTCCGGTACCGTACTATTTGTGAGCTTACTAATCATGTGGCCAACTGGTTTGGTGCATTCATCCATGCAAGGATTGACATGAAATGGAGCACCCATGTGGGTTGTGTCGTCTCCGAAGCGTACAGATCACTTCATTCTGAATAGATTTGAAAGCTAACTATTGCGATATGCACCATGTTGCGACTTCCAGAACATTTCGACATATCTCCGCGTTTCACATCTCCGAGATCCCAAAACCACCGTCAGTTCAAAAGTTTATATAAAATGTATGTATCTATGAGTATCTATATATCTATATCACTTTCTTGTGGACACGATAACTATCGCAATTTTGTACCAATCACTTTCAAATTTATACATAATATATATCCCTTAACTATCTCAGTCGAGTATGTTAATCGTAAAAGTCGGACGTGCCGAGAAAGATTTTTGTAATGTGGGTTTTAAAAAACAGTAGTTCCTCAGGAAAAGAATTATGGGGGGCCTTTTTCGAAAAAGTGAAATATCGCTATAACTCTCTTAATATGTGAATTATCGAATCCATGCAAGGTTCATACTTCCGGAAAAGGGCCAAAAGTTTAGGTTAGTTAAGTTTTTTGATAGCACCAACCATTGACCAAGGGATGGGGATAAATGGGGTTTTAGAGAAACAAACATCGTATCTCTCTTAATAGGCACAATATCACAACCGTATAAAATGGTCAATACTCCTCTAATAATTACCAAAACTTTTGTCTGAAATAATTTTTGATATGACCCACCGTTACGCCATGGGATGAGCAAAAGAATATTTTAGGAATCATAAGAAAATGTTAAATTGATGAGGGAAGAGCCATCCGAGTTTACCATGACAACGCCAATGCACGAGATCATATTCAGTTTTCCATCTGTCTCTGTGGAATATAAATTTTTTCGAGAAGAAGTAACAGAGCGTTAGACCTCCGTGTCGAAACCTTGCATATGAACAGTGTGACCACCAGTATAAAAATAGAGCCCAAATGACGGAAAGTTTACCGCCCCCATAAGACAATAAAATGCTATGCATAAAAACACGAAAAGAAAAGTTGTTTATGCTCAAATTTTAAAATACATTCTCATACTGAGGGTAAGGTCTGGTCCTTCTACGAAAACCTCCACATTTTGCCTATGTTCGCCTATCCCTTAGTTGGCCTGATGAAATCTAACTCCGCCTTTCGGCGTGCCGAGAAAGATTTTTGTAATGTGGGTTTTAAAAAACAGTAGTTCCTCAGGAAAAGAATTATGTTATTTGAACCTGGTGAGGCCAATCTTGGAATACGGCTCAGTGGTTTGGGGCCCATATCGTGTAGGCCGTAGGGTTCATCACTGAGCTGGAGATGGAACAAAGGAAGGCTGCTAGGTTTGTGCTCAACGATTTTTATCCAAGAAATAGTGTAACTCGAATGATAGAAAAACTAGGGTGGGAATTTCTGAGAGATAAAAGGACGAAATGCAGACTATACGCTATGTTTAACACTTACACTAATCGAGCAGCATGGGAATAACTAAGAAAACGTCTGGGAAATCCCACCTACTGAGCAGGGCAGATCATCCACATAAAGTTAAGGGTCGAACGCAGCGTACAAATTATGGGAAATATTCTTTCGTTAATTGTGGTATTGATAATTGGAACTCATTGCCTGCCACAGTCTTAGAGCCTTTCCCCAAACATATTGATTGATTGATTGATTGATTTTATTTTCACGGCTACACTTAGAGCTTAAGAGCTCCTTTACAGTAGCGCCCTACATAAAATAAGGTTAGGACTTATACAAATAAAATATTTCACTTACATTCACAATATAAATAATAATAGTCTAACAATAGTAACAAAAAGACAGTAATAATACAATAATAATAATAATAATGATAATGGAAAGATTATTTACAAAAGAGAGCATACAGACACAGTAACAGCCCGAAAAGCAATCATCATATACTGTACAAGAAAAGCTATTAAATTAGACAGGTTGTCAGCTATTGTCCTGATGTTATAATTGAACTTAAAAAAAGTATTTTAACATAATGCAGTAATCAAATGTGAGAGGTATACTGCTCCAAGAAGCAGGATGAAAGATTTTCTTTTTTAAAGCTGCAGTGCTTGCAATGTTGACGAACTTATATAAATCGAAGGTGTTGAAGAGGCATGAGGCGGTGCAAACAAAAGATTTATTGAACTTCATGGTTCGGTGTATAGGAATCTGGAGTGTTAATTTTGGGTATCTATTTTCTCGATTATGAACAGAATGCATTGGTGTAAAGGCATTGTAGAGATATAACTGGGTCTTGGTATGTAATATTTTATGTCAGAATGGCAACTGATAGCTGCCTGCGCTCGTGGAGTTTCAGCCGTTTCAGCTGCACGTAGTAAGGTGTGATATGTTCACCTCGCCTTACATCCAGAATGTACCGAACACATGCATTCTGGACTCTTTGTAATTTGATGTTCTGTGTTTCTGATAAATCATTGTATACAGCAGAGCCATAATCAATGATTGGAAAAATGAGAGTTTGGACGAAGAGCTTACGTATGTTAGGAGGGGTGTAAGAAACAGTACTTTTCAGGAGATGCATAGTTGATACATCCTTCCTTACCACATTAGACGTATGCTCTGCCCACGACAGTGTTTTATCAAATATCACTCCAAGATTATTGACAGTTTTGCTATATGTAATATTATTATCTAGTATCTTGATGGGTGGTAGCGAATTAAAATCTACTGAATTTAGAAGTTTTGTATATCCAATGGATATAAGTTGTAATTTAGATATGTTCAAGTTAAGATTAAGATTTAGGGCCCATTCACAAAGCCTGTCAATGTCTTCATTAAACAGATTTATACGATCACATGCAGTGCTAGGCGTGAGGTGAAAATAGGCTTGGAGGTCATCAGCGTATATGAAAAGAACTATTTCGGAATTCATTCGAAACATCGTTTATATATATCGAGAGAAGCATAGTGGACCTAAGACAGATCCCTGAGGTACTCCACTTTCTACCGATTTCCAGTCTGAGGAGGAGCCATCCGCGAGGACCACTCTCTGTGTACGCATGGAAAGGTATGATTTGAACCAGGAAAGAGCACTCTGAGAGAAGCCAAAAGGTTTCAGCTTTGCAAGAAGTATATTGTGATTCACACAATCAAAAGCCTTACTGAAATCGAAAAGACATAAGATTGTATGCTGACGCTTGTCCATAGCTGAGCGTATATCATCGCTGACCTTTAACAATGCAGTGGTGGTACTATGCCCCTTTTTAAACCCAGATTGGTAAGGATTGAATATTTTAAATTTAGTTAGGTATTCACATACTTGTTCATGAACAATTTTCTCAAGCGCTTTACTAAGGGGACAAAGGATATTTATTGGTCTAAAGTCACTACAACTAGTGGGGTTTTAATTTTTTGGTACTGGACGTATGTTAGCACACTTCCAAAGAGACGGGTATACTCCACTTTGTAGAGAGAAATTAAATAGATGTATAATTGGGGGTAGAAATACTTCAAGACAGTTAGAAATAAGAGAAATTGGGATGCTATCAGGGCCTCTTGCTTTTGTACGAATTGATTTGATGGCTTTCACAATCTGGTGTGGGTAAACATACATAAAGAAAAAAAAATCATGGACAGGGGGAGGGATGGATGTGTATTTCATGACGGTCTCTGATACTCTTAATACATCACCAATTGACGCAACATTTGAGTAATGCTCGTTTAATTGTGATGCAGAGACAGGCATCTCAACATCAGTGACTGAACTGGCACCAACTCCCAATGATTTTGCAGCACGCCATCTGGCGGAGGTGGCTTTGCAGTCACCGAAGAGGTTGTACATATATTTCACTTTTGTGTTCCTAATTGTTTGTTTTGTCTTATTACGCAGAATTCTATACTCTTCATAGTCAATGGTAAGTTTAGATTTAATAAATGTTCTACGTGCTTTATCACGTTTCTTTAATAGCGTTTTGATTTCTTTACTGATCCACGGAGCAGAGCTATGTTTTATATCCACTTTCTTTTGCGGTGTATGCATATCATAGAGTTTATTTTCACAATCATTAAATAGAGTTACTTTCTCATCTATGTCAGTGGATTGGTAGAAATTCTGCCAAGGGCATGATTCTGCGTCCGTTTTAAAATCATTTAAATTAAATTTGCTGAAGTCACGTACAAAGATTGATTTTGGTGGAAGTTTCGGGGTAGATAAAGAAAACACTGAATACAGGAGATCATGGGCTGAGAATCCAGCAGCTGGTTCTTGTCCGTAGTCAACAACGAGGTCATTACACTTTGAAGCGATAATATCGAGAGAGCTGTCACAAGTAGCTGTGTGAAATGTAGTATCGAATGGTAAACATTCAACGTTACAGGAACAGAGCACATCACATACCTGTTCAGTTTCTAAAGCTCCACTACCAAACCGAGCATTGACGTCCCCAACAATAAAAACATATTTATAATCAAGAATGAACCTGTACATGTCATTCAGAAAAATATCTAGGTAGCCAGCTTTCGGTGGCCGGTACACACAAGCAAAGAGAATTTTAGTTTCGGTATGAGAAATGTCAAGTATAATGTATTCAGGCCTCTTATTATATTCACCAGGAGACTGACTTAGCACGCTATACTTTATGCTATCCCTAAGGTAAACTGCAACACCACCTCCACCGACGGTTAATCTGTCATTTCTAATGACTTTATAGCCAGTGAGAGAGACAGCAGCATTTGGAATTGAGGGCTTGCAAAAGGACTCACTTACTGCAATTATGTCAAAAGACGAACCACCAAATACGTGATAAAATTCAGAATAGTGAGAGGAGTCAACTAATGATTGAGCATTGGAATGAGCAATTTTTAGGCTGTTTGTGTTTTTCAGGCTGATAGCGGAAAGTATGCCTGATAGACTATGGTCAGATGCAACCATAGGTACAAGTTAAAATATCTTGTAAAGTAGTGAAAGGCATTGCCTAGTCACTCAGAAGAGAAATTAGTACAGTGACCATTATATGTCGTCATTCATAATCTACAATAGCACAAACTACAACACAATTTAGAAGCTAAAGAAAAAGTTAAGTTATGTCAGATGGCACATAAATATATGAGTTAAATAATGACACAGTGAAACACACTGCAATCTTCGGTAACATTTTGGAATTACACAGTCATGTCATCAGATCTGTCTAGAATTGAGATATGCATAGTTTAAAGTCACTTGTCACTCACCAACCAACACACCCTGAAAATGCCATTAAGATTTTATATCTCAAGACATAGTGTACGTTATAGCTATATAGTGAACCCATGTACCATTGGCTCAAAAGGGGTCGAATCCTTGTATTTGTGAAAGGAATGAAAGAAACACACAGTCTCTAAGGGAACGGAGAGAGATTTCAAGCAAGGGTTCTAGCCTAACGTTGCGCAAGCCGCTGGACCAGGTGTTCAGGAGATGAGATCATGCCTCTTGACATTGAGAAGGAGCCAGTCATGGATATTAATAGAACGAGTGGAAAGTTTTCACTGTAAGACAGAGAAGCGTGACTCGGAAATCCAGCTTAGCTTGCAGTAAAATGGCAACAGCGCCGCTGTGCCAGTAGAAGAATAATTAAATTTAACCCATTTGCAGGAATAAAAATAAGTCAATAAATACTTTACTGTGAAAGCAACGGGAAACTACAGCCGTAATGCTATTCCCGAGGATATGCACCTCTCTATGCATAAATACATGTGATGATGGCCTCCTCCCTTGTAAAATTTCAATCCGGAGGAAAACTAGTCCCCCGTTCGGATCTCCGGGTGGGGACTACTCGAGAGGGGGTTAACATCACAGAAGTGACAAAGAGGAAATCTGACAGTCTACGGATCGGAGCGTGGAATGTTAGAAGTCTGCTAGGAAGTGGAAAGTTAGAAAACTTAGAAAGGGAAATGGATAGGTTGAGGTTGGATTTGGTTGGGATTAGTGAAATGCGCTGGCAGGAAGAACAGGACTTTTGGTCAGGAGACTATAGGGTCATTAGCACTAAATCAAACAATGGCCAAGCAGGAGTTGGTCTCATATTGAGTAGGAAACTTGGACAGCGGGTAGAATATTATGAGCAATACAGTGAACGGATTATTGTAGCAAAAATCAATACTAAACCTACGTGCACCACAGTGGTACAAGTCTATATGCCTACCAGTCAAGCTGATGATGAGGATGTTGAAAAGGTCTACGAAGAAATAGATGACATTCTGAGGTATATCAAAGGTGATGAAAATGTTATAGTAATGGGAGATTGGAATGCTGTGGTAGGAAAAGAGAGAGAAGGGAAGATAGTAGGAGATTTCGGATTAGGTGAAAGGAATGATCGAGGAAGCAGGCTGATGGAATTCTGCACCGAACATGAGTTGGTCATAGCTAACACCTTATTCAATAACCACAATAGAAGAATATACACATGGATGAGACCAGGAGATACAGGGCGTTACCAAATCGACTTCATTATGGTCAAGCAGAGGTTTCGAAACCAGATTTTGGATTGTAAAACATATCCTGGTGCTGACATAAACTCTGACCACAATCTGCTTGTAATGAAATGCAGATTAAAGTTGAAGAAACTGAAGAAAAGTCAAAAGCCAAAAAGGTGGGCAATAGACAGACTGAAAGTAAAGGATGTGAACGAAAGATTCAAGAAGAGTATAAAGGAAGGACTAATCAAAACCCCTAAACAAACTTCAATTGCAGACGAATGGGCACTTTTGAAGAATGAAATAACAAAATCCGCAGAAGAAAACATTGGTAGGAAAGAAAGAATAGGTAGAAAACCGTGGATCACTCAGGATATACTAGAATTGATGGATGAAAGGCGGAAACACAAGAATCTAAGAGATGAAGAGGGAAAAGCAGAATACAGACGTCTGAGAAATGAGGTTAACAAGAAGTGCAAGGAAGCGAAAGAAGAATGGTTGAAAGAGAAATGTGCAGGTATAGAAAAGTATCTGAAATTAGGAAAAGTAGACACAGCTTATCGAAGGATTAAGAATACTTTTGGGGAAAAGAAGACTAAGTGCTGTAATATTAGGGACACAAATGGAAAGCCTCAAACAGATAGGGAAGAAAAGTTTGAGAGATGGAAAGCTTACATAGAGTGCTTGTATAAGGGAAAGGAGATTGAGAATCATGTAATGGAAAGGGAGGAGGAAATTGATGAGGATGCAAAAGGAGATTTAATATTTAGATCAGAATTTGACAGAGCATTAGAGGACTTAGGCAGGAACAAAGCACCAGGCATAGATGATATACCGATTGAGTTGCTACGCTGCATAGGAGATGAAGGTCTGATCAGGTGATTTCACTTGGTGTGTAGGATTTATGAGACAGGTGAGGTACCCCCTGATTTCAAGAAGAATGTTATCATCCCTATACCAAAGAAAGTGGGAGCTGACAGATGTGAAGATTACCGTACAATCAGCTTGAATACTCATGCTTCAAAGATCCTGTCTAGAATAATTTACAAGAGGATTGAAAGCCAGATCGAAACGGAGTTGGGTGAAGACCAGTTTGGTTTCAGGAGAAATGTAGGAACAAGGGAAGCTGTACTAAGTCTTAGGCTGATTTTGGAAGGTAGAATAAGGAAAGATAAGAGAACGTTCATGGCATTTGTAGACTTAGAAAAGGCTTTTGATAACGTTGATTGGACTAAATTGTTTGACATTTTGAAATCTATTGGAATAAAGTACAGGGATAGGAGGGTGATATACAATCTATACAGAAACCAGACAGCAGTCATTCGAGCTGAAGGATATGAGAGAAAAGCTGGTATTCAGAAAGGTGTAAGGCAAAGCTGCAACTTATCACCCATACTTTTCAATCTTTACATTGAACAAGCAATGAAGGAAATTGGAGAAAAATTTAAAGTGGGAGTGAAGATTCAAGGAGAAATAATTTCAACTCTGAGATTTGCTGATGACATCGTCATCTTGGCCGACAAGCCTGAGGATTTGAATGAGTTTTTGAATGGTATGGATTCCGTCTTACGGAAGGACTTCATGATGAAAATTAATAAATGTAAAACAAAAATACTGAAATGCAGCCGAAATAAATCAGAAACCTCTATGGAGATCAAATTGGCAGGTGAAAAGCTGAAGGAAGTATGAGACTTCTGTTACTTAGGAAGCAGAATAACCAGTGATGGACGAAGCAAAGAGGATATAAAAAGTAGGTTGGCTCAGGCAAGGAAAGCTTTTCTACAAAAAAGGAATCTGTTGACATCGAATATAGATTTAGGTATTAGGAAGTCATTTTTGAAAGCCTTTGTCTGGAGCGTGGCGCTCTATGGAAGTGAAACTTGGACTATTGGTGCAGCAGAAAAGAGGAGAATTAAGGCATTTGAAATGTGGTGTTAGAGGAGAATGATGAAGATCAGATGGGTAGATAGGGTTACAACCGAAGAGGTATTAAGGCGTGTGGGAGAGGAGAGATGTTTCTGGCGACTGCTAATGAAGAGAAGAGATAGGTTAGTAGGACACATACTAAGACACCCAGGAATAGCAGGCTTAGTTATGGAAGGAAGGGTCGAGGACAAGAACTGTAGGAGTAGACCAAGGTTAGAATATGTTAAACAGATTGCCTCGGATGTAGGGTGTGGTAGCTATGTAGAGGTGAAACGATTAGCTCAGGACAGGGACGCATGGAGAGCTGCATCAAACCAGTCAAAAGACTGAAGACTCAAACAACAACAACAATTGCACAGGAAAGAACTGCAAATGCAGCATACGTCATTGGGGATTCACTGATACCAGAGGAGTGGGGAATTTAAAAATGAACAGCTACACCCACGCAGCTGAAGACTACAAATTAATTAATATCTCAGAATTGCACGATCGATTCTTATGCGCAATGAGATCATTTGACGTTTGGAAGACGAGCTTTCTGGAGATATAATTTTTATAATTGTACGACAATTAGTTCAAAAGTTGGTCACGAAAAGGACTAGGATTTTATCTTTTTGTGACTAAAGAGTATAAAACTCCTGGCCTCACCAAGCCAATCATGCAGTCATTTCGACAGTCCGAGAGGGGGCGTCACGCTGTATCAGTACATGCAGTATTCCGACAGTCCGTGAGGGGGCGTCACGCTGTAACACATCGAAGGCAGTTTACCAGTACTCCTTGAGGGGAGATGTTACATCCGATAGTCCAGGGGACGTGAAGCTACATCGCACCGAAGACAATATACAAGCTTTCCTTGAGGGGAAAAACGCTGTATCACATCGCATAGACAATATCCGACAGCCGCGGGCGTCGCGGTATCAATAACTTACGTGATCCGTAAGGAGTTGCAAAGAAGTAAAATTACAGTATCGTCGTGTTGAAAATTAGGAAAATCCTAGTTACAGGATTTAGGTCCGACAGTATAAAATTGACAGTGAAAAGTTCATAAAATACAGTCAAAGCAGGCTGCGAACTTAGGACTCAGGGCGATAGGTCTTTTAGTAAACGACCAAAAGTATCATAACGTACGGAAGTACCGGAACAGCGAGATAAACAGTTTATCCAATTTAAAGAACCCGAGCAGGGAAAGACAGAATAAGGTTCGCAAAGTATTTTAAAAGATTAGAAGTGCGATAACCGAATAAGCGAAGAAGTGAAGGAAACTATAGACACTGTTTTCAAGAAAGCAGATGAACTATTTCAAAAGCACTAAGACTCGAGAAGTATTAGTTGCTATAAAAATCCATAAGTCACCGATAGATTATCGAGGGGACCGTGAACAGAACAGACTTTCGCTAATATCAATAAATAGGATCTAAAAGGGGAGCCGTTTTAGTCAGAGAAATAGCAGATCGTCAGGAACGAGATTCGAAGAAGTGCTATTGCAGGGAGGAAGTAGATGATTCGAGACTTTCATATTCGGAGAGGATAGGAAGCCGACATTACTAAATTTCACCCTGGGAGACGGGAGGTCAAGAGGTCACGTGTGGTAGGCTTAATAGCGGCCTAGTGATCAAAATTTGTGAAGTGTAAATATATCAAGATTTTGTGTTAAAAGTAATATATTTTCAGTGTTTTTATTGTGTGTTCTAAATGGATACACCAGTATATTTAAAATGTTATCAGTGTTAAATGTGTACGTGTTAAATATGTGTCAAGATATGTCTGTACATGCAATGAATTTGTACAAGATGGAGTAATTTAAAAAAAGTGGGCAAAAATGAAGCATCGCACGAGAAGGAAGGTCAGGAAACGACCTAAAGCATGTGAGTAAAGATTTTCATTATGTTTTGGTGTCGGGGAAATGATTGTGTACAAATCCACCGGAGTTTTTGAGTAAAAGGGATGTTTCTAGATAACTAATTACAGAATAAGAACGCGGTCTGAACAAAAATAGAATTTGAGAAATTATAAATAAATATGTGAAAGAATAAATCCTGTAGAGGAAATGTTTCAATAAAATGTCAGTGTATATGACGAATGTTATAAAAGCAAGCGTATTAATAATAATAATAATATAAAGGAAATCTAAATAAAGATTAAATTGAATGATATGAAAATAAGAGCATTGGAGCCTTAATAAAAGTATAAGACATGAGGTTAATGCATGTTCTTAAAAATAGAGCGATTATTGTCAAAGTAAAAGATTAATATAAAAAAAATTGAGATATGTATCAATTGTTAATATGGAATTCATCAGTTCTTTGGAAGACGCTAGGCCTTTAAATAATGTACAGCGCAATGGAGCGCAATTAAAATAAAATGTCACGCTAGGAACGCGTAGAATTTAAATGTACTTGGTAAATTACTTATGAAGGGTAGTTGATTGCGGGGAATTGAGATATGTTGTAAGTCCTCCAATAGTGACATAGATCACGAGGCCATGTGTGTGTTATTATGTAAAAGGGAGCAAATGTATGGTATTATTGAGCATAGGTCATGTAGGCTACGGCCGACCCTAAATCGCATTTTGTATAAGTCCTCCAATGTGGAAATGGTTCCCGAGGCATGTTAAGAGATTCGAACCTAGAATCTTCTTGTTATTGAAGCCCCTAATTATTCGTCGTAAAATGTGTATTACTCTTCCCAATCAATGAGGACCTTTCATAATTAATAAATGCCAAGGTTACGAAAGTGGTTTATGAGCCCAATAATATTGTTGAAAGTAAAAAGAGTAGTAAAATGCCAGGTCTCTCCATAGAACTGGAAAGAAAGGATGATTTGTTTTAAAAGCATTGAGGAGAGCCCCAACCGCAGACTAGCCGGGAAGTCACCCTAACAGTCATAAATCTCGTTCAAGTATACGGTCGGGCCCTAATAGCAGGAGGGTTGGTGAAGGCCGTCTGTAAGAAGAAATAATACACCGTGAGTGTTTAAAAGTTGTTAATGACCCGGAAATTGAACCGAGGTCCTTGTAGATGAAATTATCGCTTGCCAGTTCAGATCGTAGTTTTCTTATGTGATAATGGTCTTATAAGACAAATAAAATAAATAACAATCCCTATTGTAATGTGTATGGAAATAGGATTCCACGAGTTAAATGAAGATAACTAGGTTCCGGGAGTAATCATAGTTTTTGACTGTGTCAAGTAATCTTTATAACTCTGGAGTACACAAGTATTTTCCCGATCACTATGGTGAATTTGTAAAACTTGAGAGAGGTGGTAAATGCTGAGAACATGTGAAGTGCCCAAATATTTAAATAGAGAATTAACATGTACTTTAAATGTAATTAGATATTTGTTTTGATGATAAGAAAAGATAAAAATAGTTATTGAGGTGTACAAAAGAATGACACCGTTATTAATGGAAAGTATCGAGCCAAAGGAGCTCGTAGTTATATGGAACTGTAAGATAGATACTTTATGGAAGTAAAAATAATTATGAATTATTGGTTTTGAAGGAAACCATGTGTTTTAATATAATATTTGTTTAATTCTTATGTTATTCCTTGTTCACTTTGAACAAGTAGAAGGATTTTTGGTCAGTAGTTTATTTGATTTATTGTTCGTAGCGCCATAATGTTGATTAATTAAATGTTTTGAAATAGGAGTTGATTTTGTTGTTATTTTGTAAGTGTATCCTCTATTTAATCCAAAATGTGTAAGTCACAGAGTGGGAGAACATACTACAACCCCGAAAATCCCGAATTGAGCAATGCTGGCATACTGTGATTTGCATATTTCTTGCTGAAAGGGCACAATAGACTATACATTTAATTTAACATTTGTGATAGGTTGAATTAAAAAACAAAAAAAAAGGAAATACGGATAAAATGAAATTAAAGTTGAATGTGGTTTAAAGCAGGCCTACTATTCTCCAGCTTGTACCCATTATAGGTCTACTTACAGAACATAAAATGTATTCACATTGCATGATGCAAGGATAGACAGGAAATGTTAATCTGAAAACATAACAGTGATGGTTACAGGTGGCAGCTGAAGAACTATTATTTATAATAATTACCATCCATTGGGGTTAATCTCACTAAATGTCTGTCAGAGGAGAGAGAGAGGACTCTTGCAGTCCTGAGCTAGCAGCCATTAAATAAACTGCGAACTGGGTTAACTTTGTTTTGCCTGATCTGTATGACAATATCTATGTCATGCAGTAGCCTATAGCTCACACTCACCATTAACATTAACAACGTGTATAGGAGAAGAAAGATGGGTTTGGGCTGGGAGCGAAAGGTGAAAGCAAGTAAGCAAGTAAGTAAAGACGTAAGTAGTGTTTAAAGCTGATTAATTGTTGGAAAAGGCTTGGTACTGGTAGGCTACCTAAGAGAGAAGCTTAATATTTATAAAAAATCACTTTCCCAACCTGTTCAATAAGGGAAGGAAGCTTGGAACTAATAGCAAGCAGTATAGCCCAGTGTTGGTGTCTATTTGGTAAAGGCAGATTTACAAACGTTATAGAATTTAGCAGACAATTTTCTAAATGTAGTTGCCTAAGAGGAATGTGGTATTTCTTAAATTTACGTTTACCAGCCTTACTTGCTTTCGAGCAATAGGTACCGGTATTATGGTATACAGTTGGTACAATCAATTGGTTAAAGTTAAAATTACATTAGTAAGGGATATAACACTGATCACACTAACTTAGATCAATCTAAGGTCATTGAAATTAGTCAGCCTGTGGCGAATACCTCGGCTAACTGCAAAGATGACGCCATTTTTGGACCAACAATGCGTAACTCCCACCTTGTCGATTGTTTTGTGGAGCAATTCCAACCGTAACTTGGTTAGGTCTTCCCTAATTACAGTCCCAGTTCCCTTCAATTTCTTCTTCGCCTGAAAGAGCGCATTCCGCTTGGCAAAGGAGACAAATTTACATATGATGGGGCGTGGCTTCTGGGTGTTTCTTGAGCCTAACCTATGGGTCCTGTCAATGTCCTCAATTTTTATATTTACTCCTAGATGTTCTGCCAAGTTAAGGACGAGCTGATCAGTCGATTCGCCATCCTTTTCTTCCATGCCAAACACCCGGATACAATTCCGTCGGGAGTATTGCTCCATTGTATCAGTCCTTTCACGCAGTTCCTCTTTCAGTGATTGCACTTCCTCCTCGCTGGCCTTAATTTTCTTTTCCATATCATCTATCACCTTAGTGTTGAAATCAATGGATGCTTTGAGACCCTCTATTACTTTTGAGGTGATCTCATCAACAAGCCTTGACAAGAAGGAGGGCTGGCTAACCAAGTCATTTACGATTTTTAGCACTAATGTTGACAAGTCCCCATGTTCATCAGTGCTGCCCTCTGTGTGGTTAATGCCAGCATTTCCCATCTTTGCCGAGGGAGAGCGCTGACAGTCTTCCTGCACCTGTTGGCGATTCTGCGCATTACGCTTCGTGTTTTTATTTTTCCATCCAGACATTGTATAACCTAAAATTGAGTTCTACTATGTATAAATGTAGATGATTAAGGGTTTTAGAGTATATTTGGCAGCCTGATTTCTTTTGACAACTGATGTACAGTAATTTCACTCACCGGATTGTTGGTTTAAATGGACACACGATAGCGAGAACACGTTAAAAATACACTACACTTCTAAGCGACACAACTCGGTGACTTCAGTCCGCCATGACACACGAGAGATGTGGTTATATTAAGGGAAGACTGAAATTTTGTGAAAATACTCCGATGTGATTACTATAGTTTCCAAATCTCGTCTTGTGTACATTAAGTGTATTTGTTATTATTAGCCTACTTTTCATATTTTGCAAAAATGAGGGAAAAGTAGACTTATGAGATCGATCCGTGCAAATGTGTGTCTGTCTGTCCTTCTGTCTGTCTGGCTGTGTGTGTCTCCCCCTATCAACTCCTAAACGGCTGCAGCAATCAAAACAAAATTTGGTAGGAGTAAAGATCTGTACCTGAATATCACAATGCCGTATTTGAAATTCATATCAGTGCTACCAATAGCTGAAAAATCGCAATTGAAATTTGAGCTCCATGTTGGATATCATGGAAGGTATGAATGGGATCTATTTCAAAATTGGCACACGAATAGATAATTCTATTTCAGTATAATGTGCAGGAGGTCATGCATGGCAGTGTTGCCAAAATGATTATAAGCCTGCTGATAAGTGCAATTATTAAATGCATATAACTTCTAGACTATCTATTGGAATTCAATCAAATTTTGTATGAACTATGTGTACATAAACAGACATGACTGAGCATATTCTTATGATCCACCAGGGCTGGCAACTGTTAATAAATGCTCTTAATTTCTTTTATCCAAATACCAATATATCAGAAAGTATGAAAGCTGACAGCTTAAAACTATGCACACGTATAGTACCTGACATTCTATATTAAACTGGAGTAACTTATATACGTCAGTGCTACCAACATGATTCTAAGCCTGCTGAGAGGTCCAAATGTAAATGTATGTAACTTCTATACTATCATTTGGATTTCAACCAAATTTCGTATGTGCTATGTGTACCATAACAGATATGACTATGCGTATTCTTAAGAACAATCAGGGATGCCAACTGTTAGTAAATGCTGTCTCTATTTTTGTTACCCTAATATCAATATATCAGAAAGTATGCAAGCCAATAGCTCTAAACTTTGCACACGTATAGTACCTGGCATTCTAGATTAATTTGGAGTAACTAATATACGTCAGTGCTGCCAACATGATTATAAGACTGCTGATAGGTCCATTTTTAAAATGCATGTAACTTCTATACTAACTAATGGATTTCATACAAAATTGGCACAACAAGAGATCGTATTATTTCAGATTATTTCTGACCAATATATGCATGACATCGTTGCCAACATGATTTTACGCGCGCTGTTATATCCTATGTTTAACTTCATATAACGTCCATGCTATCCATTGGACATCAACCAAATTTTGTATTCTGTACCTTAAGAGATGGAGCTAAGAATATCTGCAGTCACCCGGGCTGCCAACTGTAGTGCTCTATTAGGCTACATTACGCTATATTATGCCAGGTTTACAGTATTTCGAACTAACATGAAATGTCTATATTACCAACTTAATTTCGTCATTATTCTAGGTAGATCCATATAGATTAATCATTGACATGAATTTTAAATTTTTAGAAAAGTAGGCTCTTTAGTTCGTCACGGAACTTTTTGTTATTATTGTTATTGATGTGTAACATTTCTCCACTCAGTTGTTGGATATTTTTATGGGAGTGATTTTGAAAAATTCGACGGATGTGGATCAGACGGAAGTGTGTAAGACGCACTGCCAGCTGGATTGCATCCCTCGCAATTCTCCTGGCGGCGATCCAGCTGGCAGTGGTACCATGTGGAATGTTGATCATATACGGATTACTTCAAGGTTTGGAGGCACCATTACAGATATTTCTACAATAAATCTTCTTCAAGTTGTCGTTCTTTGGTGTAAAACTATTCATTATATCCTATTTGCTGAAAAGAATTATTATTTTTTAAGAGTCTGTTTTTCAATCTCTGGATAAAAGTGATGGGCATCCACTCCCCGAGTAATTTTGCTCAACACTTTCATACTGAACGGTAAACGTTCATGCGAACTCTGGTGTCAACTGGTTGAAACACAAACCACGTGTTTAAAGTCTTCGTATCAGTATTTAAATGATGATATGCTTTAATATGGAACATGGTAACTAGACGGCAAAGCTGGTATTATTTTTCTGCACAATAGCTCTTCAGATAGTAACCCACATTGCGGTAATACAGCGATCAATGTAATATACATATCGATGTTTTTATACGGGAACTGAGGTAGCCTTTCGCGGACCACTATAGGGATTCCCTTTACTGTCAAGTAGGCGTATTCATAACTAATTTAAAACTCAATTCCACGCAGGAACATTATCGAAAAGAAAATATTAATGGAGCATAAACAAGTAGTTCCGTTAAGAACTATACAGCCTATTTTCTTATATCCTACTCATGTTAATTGCCTCTATTAACATATAAAATTTCAGTTTGATTGTCGTGATAGATTCGTAGATATTGAGAACCGTCTAAATATTTCAGATGTTTCGCAGGATGGATTTTTATGTATGTACTATTACATGAAGATTATTGTGTACGTAGGATATTCAAACTTCAATCGCATGATTAGAAACAGAAAGTAAAAACGAGATTTTAAAATTTCGCATAGCTGCTATCTTGTGGTTATGAAAACAATTGAAATAAATTAGATGCCAGTGGATTAATAGTTGTATAAGCATCTAACGTGCAAAGTTTCACTGCACTTGGATGGTTATATCGCGAGAAACGTCCATTTAAATATGTATACATCGCGTCGCCGCCATGTTGGATTTGTGCTCACCAGGTTACTGAAAGTCCTATAGGTGAACTTATGTTCATAGCCTCTAAGAACATAAAAAATCAATTTAATTGCTGTAAAAGATTCGTAGATATTGAGAATCGTCTAAATATGTCGGATGCTCGCCATTTTGGATTGTTGTATATATAGGACATAGAGTTATGTACCATTAAAGGAAAATTATTGCGTAGGTTCATTATTCAAACTTTCACTTCGATCGCTTGATTACGACACAAGAAATGAAAAAAACTTTATTTTAAAATTTTGCACAGCCGCCATCTTGAGGTTATGTAAACAAATGAACTAAATTAGATGCCAATACATTAAATATGTAAAATCATTTACTGTGCCACATTTAACTGCGCTCAGAGAGTTAAATCACGAGAAAAGTCTATTAAAATATTTCAAATTCGCCTGGCCGCCATGTTCGTTTTGTAATTTAGAAGTTTATGAAAGTTCCATAGATAAACTTGTACTAGTCCCCTATATCACCATACAAAATTTCAGGGTGCTATCTGTGATAGTTTCGGAGATACATAATGCTGGTTAAATATTTCGCACAGCCGCCATTTTGAGGTTATATAAACAATTGAACTAAATTCCATACCAATGCATTACAATGTGTATAAACATTTGATGTACCAAGTTGCATTACGTTTGAATGGTTAAATCGCGAGAAAGGTCTATTTAAAAGTCTCAAATTCGCATGGCCGCCATGTTGGTTTTGTAGTTACTAGATTTTTGAAAGTATCATAGGTGAACTTCTAGTAGTGCTCTTTATTACCGTACACAATTTCAGGGGGATATCGGTAATAGTTTCGGAGATACTGAATGCTGGTGAAATATTTCGCACAGCCGCCATGTTGGATTGGTGAGAGACAATAAAATTTGAAGGGCACGGTCGGGGTTGGCCAGAATGGTGCTATGATCTTACCGAGTTTCATTGAAATCGCTCCAGCCGTTTAAAAGTTATTAGGGGGGACACACATACCGTCACACACACACACACACACACGCACACACAGACACTCGGACAAATGGTGATCTCATAAGCCTATTTTTTCATAAAAAGAAAATTGGCTAAAAATGCTTCCATGTTATTACCGGCACGTGAATATGAGTAACTGTCTTATACTCTAAATTTTTGTGGTTGTAATGGCTGCGTGGATAGCATCTTGGTCTGCGAATCATGTGGTCTCAGGCTCGAACCCCAGTCCCGGCAATTATTTTTGCTACCAGATTATCGATTTAAACGATATCCATCATAATATTATGCGTAATTTTAACAGAATCTACATGAAATTACGATTTATCTATTTTTAATTACAGTAAGTAGTGGAGTGGTGGCGCTTCTGCCCCACTTCAGAACCCCGTTATTACCACTACTAAGCCTCAGCCATGTTAAATATCTCTCGAACGCATGGTCCGATTTTGACAAATGGCGTGTCAGTGGACTCGGGCTGACGTTCTCTTTCCTATGGACCATGTATTATATTTTTCAAATTTTTTTTAAAATTTTTCGTTTTTGAAAATAGGCTATAGTTTGAAAACCAAACGAATGGTCTTTATGCCCTTTATTTTCTATAATGAAACTTTTTTACTTTTATGTTTTTTTTCAAAACACTCGAATTTTGAAAATCCTATATTTTGGAAACTAGGAACTCTACAAAAACGTTTATTTGACATAAATGAAAGGTCCCTATGCCCTCTACCCCCAAAATAAATTTCAAGTCGCTAGAGCAAAAATTTGTGTTTTGTAAGTAGTGGGGTAGTGAGAGAGCTGTCTACTAACTTATTGAACCCTCCTCGTATTTGCCCCGAAGCTGATATCTCGCTAACCAAACATGGGATTAGAACATAGAGGGTGTCCTAGCACTCGTAGTGATGTCCCCTACTTTCCTATAGCCTCTTTATTTGATTAAAAGACCAAAACTAAAAGGTCATGTGCTTTTAATATCTCGCGAACCAAGCATGCTAGAGGCATGTTCGACAGGTCCAAGGACTCGGGGTGACGTCCTCTCTGCTATGGACCACTCGTTATAATTTTTAATAAAATTGGAAACTCGATTTTGGGGTAAACACGTGTTTTTGTGATTTTGCCGATATCTCGTGAACCAATCATGCTAGAGGTGTGTTCGACAGGTCCAAGTACTCAGGGTGATGTCCTCTTTGCTATGGACTACTCATTGTAATTTTAAAAAAATTTGGGAAACGCGATTTTGGGGTAAACACGTGTTTTTTGTGATTTTGCCGATATCTCGTGAACCAATCATGCTAGAGGTGTGTTCGACAGGTCCAAGTACTCAGGGTGATGTCCTCTTTGCTATGGACGACTCATTGTAATTTTAAAAAATTTGGGAAACGCGATTTTGGGGTAAACACGTGTTTTTTGTGATTTTGCCGATATTTCACGAAGCAATAACGCTAGAGGCATGTACGATGGGTCCAAGGATTCGGGAAGACGTCCTCTTTGCTATGGACCACTCGTTGTAATTTTAAAAAATTTTGGAAACGCGATTTTGGGGGTAAACACGTGTTTTTTGTGATTTTTGCCGATATCTCACGAACCAATAACGCTAGAGACATGTACGAGGTGTCCTAGGACTCGGGCTAACGCCCCCCTTTCAAATGTGGTAGATATTTTTTTCCAAAAAATAATTCACAAAGGGCCTAACGCCGTACATGTTGAAAAAACGTTTTCTTTTTCTTTACCTGTTTATAATGTTCATGAAGCGTGGTGGTTGAGAGAGACGATACGGCTGAGTGTGTGTGTTTGACCAAACCTGTCGCTTAGCACAAGGACCATGCTTAATAGAACAATCGCTATTTCGGCTGGTCGGTGTATGACAGAGCGAGCGTGCGTTTTCCTGATATTTTACCTTTGACGTGTAAACGGTAATGAGAACTTGGTTCTATGTTGGTCGAAGCGAGTACAGAAAACAAACTTACAGGAGGTGAAGGTCATTTGAGCTTATTGGAAGGCATTGATCTGACTTGACAACAGGTGACGCTTGAAGGTGAAATAATCTGACCATTGTGCTGGCAGGGGAGTGTGAAAGGCATGCACACACATGTGTGAAACCACAGGCACGCTAAACCAGTGACATCCTGTTTTGCTTCGTACGTGACAAAATGCAAGTTCATGTGAAATTTGATCTACAGCAGGTGTTCGCTTGGGACGTTATCTGTCCACGTGCGCGATAACTGTTAACAAGTGACATTCTGTCTTGCTTCGTACGTGACAAAATGCAAGTTCAGGTGAAATTTGATCCGGCACAGGTGTTCGCTTGGGTGTTATCTGTCCACGTGCACGATAAGAGAATGTTCAAAGCGTGGGAATCGCTGAATCAGTAAAAAGTATGATGCAACTTGTCGGAATGATGTCACAACCAATAGAGAGGCAAGAGCTGCAAACAGCAGTGGTGGGAGGTGAAGGGAGGGAGAGGGGAGGGGGTGATGTATGAGAGAACACAGGAGGAAAAGGAAAGACAAACATGTATGAACATGCATGAAGCGCGGAGCGCTGTATACATAGAGCTATAGGTGGTGTACAACATGTGTGAATAAATAAATAAAAAGTACACAGGTTCACACAACATGTAATTTATTGATCCAAGAATTAAACGTAGAGTTAAACCCTAACCATTTGACGTAGAGTTTATTTCCTTTTTGTTTCAACACTTTTTCCACAAGATAATGCTGAGGAAATGCTGTTTTCTGAAGTTCATGGAGATAAAATCTACCTTTTATGGGTTGATGGTTGAGGTCCTCGAGTAAATAGGTGACTGGA
The DNA here is from genome assembly GCA_946902985.2 of Meconema thalassinum. Classification (NCBI taxonomy): domain Eukaryota; kingdom Metazoa; phylum Arthropoda; class Insecta; order Orthoptera; family Tettigoniidae; genus Meconema; species Meconema thalassinum. Next base: position 2,012,911,493 of record OX336388.2, on the reverse strand, counting down.
CTGTCCAAGTAGACTCGACGAATTCGAAATAGTTCAGTCCCCCACTGAGGCGTGTAGCCCTTATTGAAGGCAGACTTAAATTTGCTCACACGAACAAAATCCCCAATGTTCAGTCGGTGACGTTTAGGATCGGCTGTTTTTATGGGGTTAAACAGTTTATCCAATCGCTGAATATTTTTAGTTACGAGACGTGGCTTGGTCCCAATCGTTCTATGGTTGGTGTCATTGTAACGTGACACTAGCTCAGGTAACATGTCCAACCAGCGATAACTGCCCTGAGCGGTAAACGCTTTCCACATATGGGTTTTCAATGTTCGGTTGAACCGCTCGACCACACTGGCTTTGAGATTGCTGTACGTGGTGTAATGGTGAATATCCTTAGATTTGAGAAAACTGGAGAAATCCTTGTTGAAAAATTCTTTCCCCTGGTCAGTTTGTAGCAACTGAGGTTGACGTTGGGAGTGTTGAATAATATGTTGAAAGGCCTTGGTAACTAGTAGACCAGACTTGCGACGCACAGGTTCAACAAAGGCCATTTTGGAATAGACATCAATGACGGCCAACATATAGCGTACACCATCGTTAACGCCAGCATAGGGTATCATTTCAACCAAGTCAGCCTGCCAAAGTTCATCCACACCTCGTGAAATCACCTTGAGTCGCGGATAGTAACGCCTAGCTGGGCGATGCAACTCGTGAGCAATACCCATTTTAATGGGTGAGGGCTTAAACAATAATTTTGGCATTTCGAAGTTCTTGTTCAATTTCTTGAATTTCCCAATCGTGACCGGTATGGCCAGCTTGACGTGAGGCATGCAACAACTGTAGCCGCTGGACGAGCTTATTGGGATTGTGCCAGTAGGTAACATCCACAAGGGGTTTTAATGGTTTAAATGTCACTCCCGAAGCGGATGCTTTACGACGAGTACTTTGACTGGTGGGAAACATTTTTGCAATGATGGTTTTATATTTTTGAGATATATTGGCATTCACTTGTTGCGTGGGATCATACTGTCTTTTGTGGGCATGGGTATCCAATAAAATGGATTTATATTTGTCAAGATCCTCTGACGTATAATCATGGGAAGAGGGGGTCCGAGAAAAGAGCAGCTTTAACAGTCCTGGCGTTAATTTATAGTTGATGTTTTTAATGACAGCTTTAGTACGAGCAAATTTAATGGATGAATCGCCAATTTTAAAACTATCATTCTCATAGCGAACACCATACGTGGTATCTGTGTTTCCAATAAATAGATCGGTGAAATAGGGTTCCAATGTTGATCCATAATATTTTATTAAAATGGTTTTCAGTTGTGCTTTATGTTGAGGGGTGGCCAAGAGTTGTGAAAACGGTGACGCCCTGGAAGGGCAAGGTGTATCGACCATGGCCAAGGATTTCTTTTTTCTCAAAAACTCTGCAAGGGGCGCTGCCTTTTTTTGAGGCGTAAACACTTGTTCCTCCTCATCCTCAACTTCACTAACACTAGTCAAATCTTCCTGTTCCTCTTCCTCTTCCTTAGGGTCCTCGTGCAGCGTCTGCGTGGCTTGTGAAACGGTGGGTAGCGTTTCAGATGACTTGAAAGAGGGTTTCAACATGGCTTTTAGCGGAGGTGCTAAATGTTGTTGAATAAACAAAGCATGATTGGCACGTGATTGTTTCAATTGACGAAACTTTTGGCGAATAGTATTTTTTGCTCTAATAATATGCTTTTTCAATTGACTCTCTGCTAACGCCATGGTGTCTTGACAAATGACTTGATGGGGAATGAGACAGGGCCTTAAATAGCAATAAAATGATCAAACCCTAAGCGATAGCGTCCTTGGTTGAGTTCACGTTGTTTATCAATCACTAAACAGGCATGACGTTGAGTGTTCCAGCACTTGGCACACAATTCTGTAAACATTTGAAAGGTCATATCCGGATTCACATGTTCATTATAAATGTGACGACTGTTCCTCTCGTCCTGACGAAATAAAACAATGACATTGGCATTGTCACGAATCAACTGTTTGGACATGTTTGAATACGTTTGCCCAAGATAGAAGCAATCGATATGTTTGTGTCGACCCATGCTGAAATAGCTTTGAATAATGCCTTGACGTTCAGTGGATACATCATCGAAAATCATGAGTGAATCAGGCTTTACCTCATCCGGTGAAATCACATTTTCTTGCATGGAAAATGTAAAATAACCCATATTCTCTTTTTGTAATCCAGACATGACTTGATCCAGAAACACGTAGAGGGGTTGGTAGAGAGATTTTGCAAAAATATAAATATTTTGAAAACGCAGACCATTGGGCGCTGTAATGAGGGTTAGCAAAAGATTAGTCTTTCCACAGCCGGAAGGCCCCACAATGATGCAGCGAATGGAAGATGGAAACAGTGAACCATGGCGTTGTTCACGTGATGTGGGACAGAGATGGGAAACCATGTCCCCCACGGGGAATGACTCTTGCTGCTTAATAATCTTCATGTCAACTAAGGCTTAGACAGGCTAGCCGGCTGTCTATATACAGGACACCGAACCTTGTCATAGAAACAGTAGACTGGTACTACAGGTTGACGATGGATGTCTTTGGACGTGCGTTGATGGCCAAAGCTAGGCCTGTCCTCATACATGATCCTAAACAGGAAACAGATCCTGCTAATAAACACTATGTGGATAGGTCAGTAGTGCCACGCACAAAACAGGGAGATTATGACTTTAAGGGAAAGCGGTTAACCCATGTAAAACATCCTCAAGTGTCTACAGACGTTACTACGAAAAAGTATGTGGATAACAAAGTGTATGAGTTTTATGACAAAGTGCCCCAGCTTATGGTGAATGGCTATAGCGCTAATCACCATCGGATTATTCACGTGGAAGACCCACAAGACGAAGACGATGTTTGTACCAAGCGTTACGTGACCCATGAAATGAAAAGGCTTTATAAATTTATCCCATCTGTGTTTTTAGTGTATCTGACAAATGAAAAACCTGTGAATGACAGAAACCATTTACCGCTAGTCCATGATCAGCACTTGACCTATGTGCTTGCTTCGGGTTTAAGCCACTATCGATTACACTATGATGGAACCATTCACATCAAATATGCCATACCTGATGAGAACCATTTACAAATAAAGATAAATGGTCATAGGATGTTGGTCCATAACCATGAAATGGTCAATGCAGGTGACGAATTATCCTTTTATCTCATGTTGACATGGGATGAAAAGCAAGCGGGAAAAACCATAAACGACTTCCCACTTTATGTGGAATTGGAATATACAGCCATGAAATAACCATCTGACGTTAGTTGTGATTTAAACTTTCGTGTGAAAGGTTGTTGGTCATTATCATCATGGTGAAACAAAGGTATGTGGTGAGAAAGACTAAAAAAAGGACATTGTCCTTGGCAAAGCCAGGGTTTTCAACATTCGAGGACAAGCCCTTGCGAAAGAAAAAAAGAAAAAATAATGTATTGACCATAAGGAAAGCCCTTCGAGCAGCACAGAGACAGGTTATTCCAAAACGTCGGCGACAGGTTTCAAACCAAGGGCGAGTGATTCCCGTTCCCAAACGAGCGGGATTTTTACCTGCATTATTTGCTGGTTTGGCTGCTCTGGGCTCACTTTTGGGCGGTGCCAGTGCAGTGGCGAAAACCATTAAAGCCGCGCAGCAGGGCAAGCAACAACTCAAAGAAAGTCAGCGACACAATGAAACGATGGAAGCGATTGCCATGGGGGCTAGAAATGCCAATTTAAAGCCAGCCTTTTATCAACAAGGATTTGGGATTTCACCATTTCGAAATATTAAAAAAAAAAAAATTTAACCTCTGCCATAGCGAGACATGCCCTGACGCATCAACAAGTGGAAAGCTATGCTAAACAACTAAAGCTTTCTCATTTTCGAGGTGTGTTTATGCGAAACCAATTACCCCCACGACCTTGGAAACAGGAATGTGCTGTTGTCAATTTGGATGATCACCGAGGACCAGGAACGCATTATGTAGCTTATGTCAAAGAGGGATCCACGGTATGGTACTTTGACAGTTTTGGGAATTTGCCCCCGCCCATGGAACTAGTGACCTATTTTGGAAACAGGATCAAGATATATTATAATGTGAAACGAGAGCAAACGTTTAACAGCCAACAGTGTGGACGTTTGTGTTTAATTTTTTTATATAAGACGCAGCATAAGCAAAAACGCCACCAGTATGTCAGCAGAAAGTAAAACGTTTACAGTGCATGGACGTGGACCTGAAGTCAGCCTAGACTTCTACCCGCCTATCGAATTGAGTGAAAAACCCTATGGTTTAGGACTTGTTTCTCTTGAAACATACAATCGAATATACAACATACGTGAAAATGTGAACAACAAGTTTTACTATGATGATTCTGTGCTCACCTTGAACTCTGGTGGATACACGATCGATGATATTTATGAACACATTTATGTGGTGTTGATCAATCAATATGGTTTAAAGTCATTTCTTGACGGAACGCACAAGTTTGAACTTGTAGGCAATACCAACACTCATCGCTGCAGTATTTTCTCCTCATTCAACATTGACTTTAAAACACACCCCGATTCCATTGGTCCATTACTAGGATTTAAACCACGTGTGTTGGAGCCCAACAAAAAACATGAATCAGACCATGAAGTGAAATTCATTGAGGACCATCATGTGTCGGTGACGTGTAATATTATTAGCCAAGTGTATACCAATCAAGAACCATCGCATTCACTTTATGACTTTATTGTGACATCGCCCAATGGCTATATTATTCGTGAAAACCCTCCAGTGGTGCTTTTTCATGCTGTGGCTGTTGATAGTATTAGTAATATAACATTAAGACTGATCAATAGAGATCAACAACTCATTGATCTAGATTCTACCACACCAGTGACTTACAAGTTGGTGCTAAAGCCACTATGAAGTTTGTGTATAAAGCAACAACACCGTCTAGGAATGGTGTTAATTGTTTGCCACGTGAATACACGTTAACATCTCAGAACAAGCAGATTTTACAGCATTTGGGTTACCACGTCAACCCTCATGATGAATTCTATCCTAGAGATAGCGAACCGCATCGAGGAGCAACCAGGAGTGGTAAGAATTGATCTCCATTCCTATCAAGCTCAAACACCTGGACTCAATAACAATGATGAAATTCAATTTGTTATCAACAACCAAGATATTTACACCCTACCGCATGAAAGTGTCATTCAGATTGAAGGTCGGCTCACCAAAGCCGATGGCTCTACACCTACCACATCCAAGTTGGCCAACCATGGTTTAGCCTTTCTGTTTTCTGAAGTGCGGTATGTCATTAACGATATCGTGGTGGATAGCACTCGAAATGTGGGCATTTCCAGTGTCATGAAACTATACCCCTCTTATAGTGAGGAAGAAGGTAAAACACTTTGCATGGCAGGTTGGTGTCCTGACTCGACCAATGACTGGATGGTACACACCGATGGAACCTTTACTGGATATTTACCTCTTAAACTGATTCTAGGCTTTGCCGAAGATCACCAACGCATTGTGGTCAACGCAAGGCAAGTGCTTTATCTGGTGAGAGACAGGAGTGATAATAATGCACTCAAGGGAGCTGACAATGCCCCCATCGATTCAAAAGTTCAACTACAACGCTTGCTATGGAAAGTGCCTCATGTGACCCTTAACGATAGCAAAAAACTGGACATACTCAAAATGGTAAAGAGAGATATGCCTCTACCCATGGAATTTAGAAGCTGGGCACTCCATGAGTATCCACTATTGCCCACCACCAACACACACAGTTGGTCTGTAAAAACAGCTCGCTATACAGAGAGACCTCTCTACCTGATTGTGGGTTTTCAAACGAATCGCAAGTATCAACAAACCAAAGATGCCACGCAATTTGATCACCTGCAATTGAGAAATGCACGTCTTTTCCTCAACGGAGCTGTGTTTCCCTATGAAGGACTGGATTTGGATTTTTCAAAAAATAAATTTGGCCCCCTGTACGACTTGTTTTCTAAATTTCGATGGTCGTATTATCAAAAAGAGAACGGCCCCATGCTACTACCCCAAGCGTTTAAGGCAAGAGCGCCACTGATTGTCTTTGACTGTTCTTACCTGGAAGAGTCTGTCAAGCCATCCAATATCGACATTCGACTAGACTTTGAAACGCATGACAATGTACCAGCCAATACCACGGCCTACTGTTTGATTATTCACCACAAACAAGTCAACTATTATCCACTATCCAACCAAGTGACGAGTGTATAAATAACAGGTCATCCCACGTCAAGCCGCTCAGTCATGTCTTGCTTTAAAGCCTCAAGAGACGTCACATCCATGAATTTAAACTCTGAGGAACAACGTTTCAAGACGTTTGCCACATGGCCAGTGCCTTTCATAAACCCTCAAGCCTTGGCGGCCGCTGGATTCTACTATTTAAAAACAAGAGATGAAGTGAAATGTGCCTTTTGTCCCATCATCATAGACCAATGGCAGGAGGGCGATGAACCCATGCAGGAACATCAGCGCTGGTCACCCACCTGCCCCTACCTGTGTAGAATGAAAGTGGGAAATATATCCTGTCATTCAAGCTATCCCTCACTTGTGTCTCTGGGTGATGAAAAGAAAACAAGTTACGATACGTGTGGACCGTATGGTATCCATGGTGCTTCGGTGAGCAGCTCACCATCAAAAACGCCTAGTTTAGAGACATTGGGACATCATCGGTGTTATGGACGTTACAAACACAAGAGACTATATTGTTGTATCAGTTGCTATCGTCCTTATCCTAAAATGAGAAAAGCCTGTAAGACGTGTTATGATAATAAAATGATGATGTAATTCTTAAATTCTTATTTTTGCATGTCCCCCTGTCCTACCCTAACCTTAATTTGAAACTAGCATGGCAGGTAAGTCCATGCCATGATCACACCTGATCGTCAGTCAGTCGTCAGTTGAACTTGGTCCAGGCAAGCGTCAACATGTTGCGCACACTCATTGTGGATTGCCAAGGGTTTAAAATTGGTGACAACAAATTTATATTTAAACAAGTGGCCATGATCGATTGTACCACGTTTTGGATATCACAAGCTACGCATTTGCTATTTAAACCACCCCATGCTTTTGATTTGTTGTGTGAAAAAGACCGTAAACAAACCCAGTGGATTGAAAATCATAGGCAACTAGACTGGAATCAGGGAACCATTTCCTATAAATATTTGGACGTGGTCATGAAAGCACACTTGTCCTCGGCCAATGTGGTATTTGTGAAAGGTAGTGAAAAACGTCAATGGTTGCAACCATTTTTGGCGTCTTACTGCCAATGTATCGACCTCATGGAGTTGGGCTGCCCCTCCCTGCAAACGCTCATGGATACTTGTTCCTGTGGCAACATTACCCATACAGCCCTATCGCATGCGTGGCATCTCTTTCATTGGTTAACCACTCATGCCTGCTGGGAGTTGTTGAACAAAATTATAACTCAAGATTTACCTGTGAATGACGTCAGTGAGATTTCTACAAGCGACGTGTAAACATCTACAGCACGTGATACCATGGAGAAAGGCAATGCTACGGACAAAGCCATCGGCAAGTTCTTTGTGTGCAAAAAGAAACTAGACAGTTTTACCAAAGAGGAACTCTTGGCGCTGCCCAAGTCGTTCATTTATTATGTGGCCGCCAACGCGGTCAAAGAAATCTGGCAACATGTACCAAAATCATGGACTCAAGACCCTGTGTTGAGTGAATTGCAACCCTGTACGGATTACGATCACCATAAGCAAGTAGCCATGGCAAAAATACCGTCTATGCGTCAGTGTGCGACTTGCCAGTTAGTGAAACTGTATCACGGTCATAAAAGTTCGTGTAAAGACTTTGTTGAATCATTCCACGGGTGTCATGGCGAGAAAAAGCAACAACAACAACAACAAACACAAACATCGTCCACAGAGGAGGAGGAAGACCAAACCTTTTTACCATCGATGGAAAAGGATATGCCAGACCTGTACTGGCAATGGCGTCATTGACAAAGTGATTCAATACTTACCTTTCGAAATCCATCTTCCAGGTTATCGTTTTTGCGGCCCTGGAACTCGTCTCGAAAAACGTTTACAACGTGGTGATGTACCCATTAATCTTTTGGATCAAGCATGCAAGGAACATGACCTTTCTTATCGCCATAGTCATCCTGGTTTAAGACATGTGGCAGATAAATTGTTATTAAAGAAAGCTAAACAACGTTTCACGTCCAGTGATGCCTCAGTGGGTGAAAGGATGGCAGCCCTAATTGTCATGAGTGCTATGAAAGGAAAGTTGATAATGCATGGACATAAACATTGAGGAGTGAGGAATTGGGATTTGTTTGTATTCTATTTTTCTTTTGTCAATTCACTATGAAATAAAAAACAAAGGTATACCAGAGCACGATGTTTTGTGTTTTTATTATTTATAAAAAACCATGATGTTGATGGCTGATTTCTCATTTTCACATTTCACACATTGCCATTTTGCTAATTTGCAATTTACAGTTTTTGAAAACGTTCGTTTTGATGATATAGATTTTTCCATTTTGCTGATGACACATTTTAAACAATGTCCGTTTGAAGTTTTTGAATTTTCAAATTTCACACATGGGCATTTCCAGTTTTTAAAAATGTCCGTTTTAAGTTTTGCTGTTTTGGTGATATGGAAACATGGAATTTCCATTTTGCTGTTTTCATATTTTTTCCATTTGGTGTATGTCGAAAGTTGAGATTTGACAATGATGTTGATGCGAGTGCTTGACCTTGATAATACTGCAATGTGTTGATGTGTGTTTGGAGAAACGTCGAGGTCTACGACTACTGCAGGTAAGACTGTTTTTACAAAAATAATGTCTTTTGACTGCCACATTTCAATGAAAAAACAAAACTATTGAAAACAAAATGAGTATATAAGTGACCATTTACCCCCCTCCCCACCCACCCACCCTACCTCACCGTGTTTGCTCTGGTCAATCATACACACCAGTTTTCTCTCTCCACTCATACATTCACAACTGTCTTTGGGAACAAACACAACCACTTTATTTATTCCCAAAAGCACATTCTCGACATGCACACTCATCCCAAAAGAACTTTTTAGTTTATCATTTACATTATGAAAAATAATTAAATACTATTTATTAAAGTTACTAAAAATCTTACTTATTTCATATTTACAAAAAAACTCAACTTTGTACAGCGTTAAAAGAATCAAACTATTTACCAATCAAAAAATTTAAAAAAAATAAGGTTGCATAGAACTTTTAAAGAGCAAAAGGTCCAAGTGGGTTGTCACTATTTTAAAAATCTACTATTTACAATTGCAGAAACCAATATTTACAAAATACTAAATCTACAAGTTACATAAAGCTATGTCCCATAAACGATTAAACAATGAAATCACACCTCCTCCTCGTTGCGATCATAACCCCAGGGCAGGCTAGTGAGCAGGTCATCAGCCCACACACGCTTGTTATCCATGGAGGCGAGGGTGCGTTTTCTCTGTTCCACAAGATACAAATGATGGTTGCTGGATTGTATCCTGCACTGTGTATGAGACATAGCTTTGCCAGTGCGTAAAACCGCTAGGTAATCGTCTACACGTAGCGATTTTACCACTGCCCTACCTACACCTTTTGCTCTTTTGGCTTCCTTACAGTCGAGTGTGCGGTAAGCATACATTTTTGAGGCCAAACCTACGAATTCCGTCATAATGGAATCACCGCATTCATCTTTTAAAACGCCCATTTTCTTCTTGTTTTTTAGGGGCAGCTGAAACACGTTGTCAGCGCTATAGCAAGAGGTGTCGAACCAGTCACTATGTTGCCTCATGACGTCATAGGGGTTGCAGTGGCGAATGTGGTAAATGAATGAGTCCGTGTCCATATACAAAAGAGAGACGTCCTCAAAATGGCGTTTGGCAAACTCATAGTGGAATCGATACATGACCGATTTAGAAAAGTCTAAAATGACTTGACCCAAGTAAATGGGTTTATCCATGGTCACGCTGGTCTTACTCATTTCAATAGTAGCCAAATCCTCATCGATAATTTTGATCGATTTGAAATTTGGCTTGGCAATGTACCGCCGGGCACCTCACTGCCCCTCCCAGACATTCACCAATTTAATGTCACGGTATTTGCGGACATTCTCCATAGACTTGCCATAGATGCAGTTGTTCATTAATTTAAAAAAATTAATTTCAAACTGCTGTGTTGCCATTTGTCGGTGCTCTGTGTTGAGCCGCATGTATGGCTCAAGCCATGCTTTTTGAGCAAAAGAAATACCCCTGTGGACTTTCTTCAACACCAAGCCTTGGGCGAGGCATTGCACCAACATTTGGATATGTAGCACATACCGATTTTTGTTGTAAAGTGTGCCCATGAGTTTTTCAGTTTTCACTTTACTGTCAGGGGGAACCATTTGCTCAAGGCAGAATGGGAAATCGGCATGTTCATCATACAAGGATGAGGGATATTCAATATCCACTTCTAGCACATATCCACGGCCTGTTTCTTGGCTAGCCATGTTCACATCAAATTCTAACACTTGTTTGTCTGTCAGCCAAGCAAACTTCCCATAGGGCAAAGGCTGACTCATGGCGTAACCGTACAAATTATTCACGTCATAGTACATTAAGTACGATTCTTGTTTTTCCGGTGAATAATCAGGCATGTAGACATTGTTCGCTTCGGCATGGCGCTGGTTAAGTGACACAAAGCCGCCACGAATGCCCTTTTCAAAAAATAGAACCATGTCTACGTCAGTGAGTAAATCCAATTCCACTTGAGTGTATTTCAAAGCGGCATCAAACGAGAGTCCAGGACTCGTGTAATAGTGAGCCGGGTCAAGACCGTAAATGTGTTGACACAAGTTACGGAATTTTTCAAACACATCAGTGAGCAGCAATACATCCAGTTTTAGGTAATGCAAGGCATATTCACTTAGCGTGTTCATGCCAAACACTCGCCAAACTTGACATGCATGTGCATAGTCTTCATCGGAAACGGTACTGCGTGTTAGTTTCGAGTAAAATTTCTCTTGTGGAGGGAGTTTTCTTTGCTTTAACACGTCCCAGCTGTTGCAGAAATCATACGGGAATATACCTTTCCGAATGCACAATTGAAATTGCTCAGGAACATTAAAATGCATTCTAGTATTTTTTAATTCCTCCTCATTCAAGCCATTCACAAGGCTGTCTAGCGAGGATGCCATAAACTTAAAGGAATCCAAAAATCGAATGCTAAAGTCGCCCAACCACCATGTCAGGGCCGTAAAACGCTCATGGTTTTGGGGAATAATGGTAAACGAGCCCTTGTTGACATGACCCAATTCACGAATCAAAAACTGAATGTCATAATTTGCCAGATTGTGGAAAAAGACACTGATGAAACGAGGAGCTGGAAAGTTCAAGTTACATTTACTATGCGCAGCTCCACGAAACTCCCCTGTAAAATGCGAGTGGTCTCTGACTTTTTCCTCTCCACTTAAAATAGGCTTTTCGCAAATATGGCATGTCATGGCATGCTCATACTGCTGCTGCTGTTCTGGAGATAGGCTCATGGGTACTGGGTGGTCTAGTAATTCCTGTACATGGTCAGCCAACTTGACAAGTTCATCCAAGAACCATTTGGCACAATCTGGCCCCTCACGGTATTTGTAAACGGATTGCGTGGGGTCATAGGCACACACCACATTAAATCCTATGGCAAGGGGTTCATGTTTTTGAATGGCTGTGGTTGAGCTCATGGAGGGATCTGGTTCACATCCCGCCATGGGTGTAGTGAGAGCTTCAAAATCTGCATATACCACATAGGGAAGAGTGTCACGCTTGTGAATGTCCTTAAACTTTAACACAGCCTTGTCCCCTTGTGGCAATATCAATCTCACCGCTTCCTGAGAAACGCAATCCACCCTATGACGTTCCAAAAGCGTAGGGGTTTTAAAATATTGCAAGCATCGATCACAAATATGTTTTACACCAGTGTGCTTAGACACTTGTCTGCTTAGCAATCTACTCAGGCTTTTAATGAGGCAATAGTGATTCACCTCTCCTACAGATAAATATAAAAGATGAATGTGGTGTCGTTTCGGTTCTTTTGTGGCATAAAGAGGACCCACAATCACATTACCATCAAGGCCATACACCATGAACGAAAAGTCCTGGTTATCTTGTTCAAACCTATGGATCTCGGTTAAGTCCATAGGGAACGATACTCGAGTTAAATTTAACGTTTGTTTTAATTCATCAAACTTGGCCTTGTACTTTGCTGGTCTGTTAACATGACGATCTTGAGCTGGCTGCAAATACGCAGCCACAGCCCACAGAAAACATTCATCATCAAAATTTTCAATATTCACCACAGCCTTTTTCAAAGCTATTGCTGGTGGTGTTTTAATATAGCTAGACCCAGCATTCAACGGGTTGAATTGGCAAATGTTGATTTGTAGATGATGAATTTTGTCTAAGGCTAGACCACTCGGTCCTTGTTGCAGTTTATCAAATTTTGATAGCAAGACATTCACCACGTGGGCTTCATACCACTGTTCCAAATTATGGGCTATGAACAGCTCTCGCATTTTACTGCAAATATAAAATGTCTCTTTATGCTCCACGTTCTTCTTTTTATATACGAAATCGCACACTAGTTCTGTATTCACCTTTAAAGCCGTATGCAACCTTTGCGCTGTACAAATTTCAATTTTAAAAATTTCAAAACAACATTCTAAAAATTCTTTGGGAATCAAACTTTTTCTAACATTCACTATGCGGCCAGAGCACACACGCGATTTGAAACAAGACTCAAGGGACTCCCAAGTTAACGTATCCGCAGCAGTAAAAGACATTATTTTGAAAGAACACTCTCACCTGAGTTTTCAGCTGTAGACTGCTTGACAATGGTTCCACTCTAAAGCCACTTGGTTTTCAACTGTATAGCAGTGAACCCTTTTTTTTCCAAATATCTAAAAAGAAATAAAATAAACCACCATAAGTATATCCATTCCATATAGTTTATGCCTTTCATAAACAAAACAAAATCAAACAGGTTATATATATATATAAAACAAATCTCACCTTGACGTGTAATGCTTTGCTATATTCCCGTCTCGTGGGCTAGTGTGGAAATGGTTTCCCCTTCTATCGGTCTGTCTTTCTCTTTCTTTAATATATTTCTCACAGACACACGGCAGGTAGGCTATACACGTTATATGCAAACAAATAAATAAACATTTATTTATAACTTTAACAATCAATAAATAATTGCATGTAAATAAATATATAAATCAATAAATATATAAATAAATGAATAAACACCTACCTCACAACAAGGTTAAGTATTTTCCACCAACACCAAAACTGATAAACGCAGTGTGTTCAAAGGTAGTCACCTAAGTGAGCGTGGAAATGATAACGACATGTCTTTATATATGCTACGTTGCATGTATAATCTTTTTTTTTCCCACGCTTTGAACATTCTCTTATCAGGCACGTGGACAGCTAACGTCCCAGGCGAACACCTGTGCCGGATCAAATTTCACATGAACTTGCATTTTGTCACGTACGAAGCAAAACAGGATGTGACTTGTTAACAGTTATCATGCACGTGGACAGATAACGTCCAAGGTGAACACCTGCGGTAGATCAAATTTCACATGGACTTGCATTTTGTCACGTACGAAGCGAGACAGGATGTCACTGGTTTAGCGTGCCTGTGGTTTCACACATGTGTGCACGCCTTTCGCACTTCCCTGCCAGCACAATGGTCAGATTATTTCACCTTCAAGCGTCTTGGTCATTTTTTTCATTGCACCTGTTGTCAAGTCAGATCGGAGCCTTCCCATAAGCTCAAATGACATTCACCTCTTGCTCGTCTGCAAGTGTGTTTTCTGTACTCGCTTTGACCAACATAGAACCAAGTTCTCATTACCGTTTACACGTCAAAGGTAAAATATCAGGAAAACGCACGCTCGCTCTGTCATACACCGACCCGCCGAAATAGCGATTGTTCTATTAAGCATGGTCCTTGTGCTAAGCGACAGGTTTGGTCAAACACACACACTCAGCCGTATCGTCTCTCTCAACCACCACGCTTCATGAACATTATAAACAGGTAAAGAAAAAGAAAACGTTTTTTCAACATGTACGGCGTTAGGCCCTTTGTGAATTATTTTTTGGAAAAAAATATCTACCACATTTGAAAGGGGGGCGTTAGCCCGAGTCCTAGGACACCTCGTACATGTCTCTAGCGTTATTGGTTCGTTAGATATCGGCAAAAATCACAAAAAACACGTGTTTACCCCCAAAATCGCGTTTCCAAAATTTTTTAAAATTACAACGAGTGGTCCATAGCAAAGAGGACGTCTTCCCGAATCCTTGGACCCATCGTACATGCCTCTAGCGTTATTGCTTCGTGAAATATCGGCAAAATCACAAAAAACACGTGTTTACCCCAAAATCGCGTTTCCCAAATTTTTTAAAATTACAATGAGTCGTCCATAGCAAAGAGGACATCACCCTGAGTACTTGGACCTGTCGAACACACCTCTAGCATGATTGGTTCACGAGATATCGGCAAAATCACAAAAAACACGTGTTTACCCCAAAATCGCGTTTCCCAAATTTTTTTAAAATTACAATGAGTAGTCCATAGCAAAGAGGACATCACCCTGAGTACTTGGACCTGTCGAACACACCTCTAGCATGATTGGTTCACGAGATATCGGCAAAATCACAAAAACACGTGTTTACCCCAAAATCGAGTTTCCAATTTTATTAAAAATTATAACGAGTGGTCCATAGCAGAGAGGACGTCACCCCGAGTCCTTGGACCTGTCGAACATGCCTCTAGCATGCTTGGTTCGCGAGATATTAAAAGCACATGACCTTTTAGTTTTGGTCTTTTAATCAAATAAAGAGGCTATAGGAAAGTAGGGGACATCACTACGAGTGCTAGGACACCCTCTATGTTCTAATCCCATGTTTGGTTAGCGAGATATCAGCTTCGGGGCAAATACGAGGAGGGTTCAATAAGTTAGTAGACAGCTCTCTCACTACCCCACTACTTACAAAACACAAATTTTTGCTCTAGCGACTTGAAATTTATTTTGGGGGTAGAGGGCATAGGGACCTTTCATTTATGTCAAATAAACGTTTTTGTAGAGTTCCTAGTTTCCAAAATATAGGATTTTCAAAATTCGAGTGTTTTGAAAAAAAACATAAAAGTAAAAAAGTTTCATTATAGAAAATAAAGGGCATAAAGACCATTCGTTTGGTTTTCAAACTATAGCCTATTTTCAAAAACGAAAAATTTTAAAAAAAATTTGAAAAATATAATACATGGTCCATAGGAAAGAGAACGTCAGCCCGAGTCCACTGACACGCCATTTGTCAAAATCGGACCATGCGTTCGAGAGATATTTAACATGGCTGAGGCTTAGTAGTGGTAATAACGGGGTTCTGAAGTGGGGCAGAAGCGCCACCACTCCACTACTACAGTAGTTTGCACCAAGCAAGAGTTGGGAAATTTGATTGTATTGAACATTATTTCTAGTTGTCTATAGATAGGGTGACGTTTGTTCAAACGAGTGTGACAGTAGCGTATCTCCAATTCAATCTATACATTCATCATAGTACCAGTATGAAAACGGAGCGTAAATTAACATTTTAAAATTGTCCAAGCTGTGTAGTATACGAGTGGGATAACATGTCAGATGACTTCACATACATTTCATCTCAATTTCATAGTAGGATAACATGTCTGTTAGGTTCACTTCTCAGTAGATCACATAGACTCCTCTAGAATGCATATTTTATTATTTGTTGTTGAAAGTTTCACAATTCACACGATACACACCATATTGTTTTTGACACTGAACTTCACTGATCAAAGAATACGTGAAAGATACTGCACTACCAACTCTTGTGCTTGCTGCCAACTCAACATTCTCCCACCTTGAGTTGTGGAAACAACTCAAACAAAACAATAAAATAACATAATCTCAAAATAAATGAACACAGAAATAAATAAGTCACTCAAAATATCTCTTTGGTTTAACCACCACTCTTCCACTACTGGTTCTGATGAGATCAGAAGTATTAGTAGATGGTATAACTGTCTTTGGATTTTTCTCCTTCTTCTGATTTTCATTCCGCTCAACTTGCAGTCTTAAAGCATGATCTTCTCCAGATGTCACTTCAAGTGGATACACGCTCTGTACTGGCCTCAGTAGCTCTCCTTTTGTAGTCGCCAAGCGAATGACTCTCGCGACACCACCTTAGCCAGGGATGACCTCTGTCACTCTTGCCAGCGGCCAGTCTAGTCTCTTCGTGTTATCACTGGCTATCAGTACTACTTCACTTACGCAGGGTTTGTGATGACTTTTCCTAATGTGGTTCTTCTGTATTAGCTGTCCAAGATATTCATTCCTGAATCTTACCCTCAATGTTTCCTTTACTTTCTGTCTGTACCTGAATCTTCTGTTAAGTTGTATGTCCTCTATCATGTCGATATCGGGCATTCCAATCTCCTTGACTTCCTGTAGGAACATTGCAGGGGTGATAGCCAACAAGTCTTCTCCATCATTGGACAGGTAAGTAAGTGGTCGTGAATTCATGACAGCTTCAATGTCACACAGAACAGTCATCATTTCTTGGTACGACAGACATGAATTTCCCAGAACTTTCCTGAGCAATTGTTTGAGGACACCAATCATCCTCTCCCACCATCCTCCCGACCATGCTGCAGTGGGAGGATTGAATTTCCATTTTATTTGGTGTACAGAACTATATTCAGCAATCTTATCCCACTCAATTGTCTCGAACATATTGCAGGTGCCTTGAAAGTTTGTCCCATTGTCACTATAGACAATCATTGGCCTTCCATGTCTGGACACGAAGCGCCGAAAATCTTCGAGGAATGTTGCAGTAGCCAAAGATGTTACTAGCTCCAGGTGTACTGCACGAAAAACCGCACACGTGAACAGACAGACCCAGGCTTTCTCTCCACCTTTCAAAATCAGAGGCCCGGCAAAGTCGACCCCATGTTATTTCAAAAATTGAGGCTTCTCTTACTCTGTCTATAGGGAGATGAGTTTGTTCTGCTTCAAGATGTTTTCCATGGTACCTTCTGCAGACAACACATGTTTTAATTGCACCCTTCACCGTTCTCCTTCCTCCAAGGATCCAATATTTCTTTCTGAGCCCACTGAGCAGAATCTGGGTTCCAGCATGACATAAGTCTTTGTGCTTCTCCCTAATGAGAGCGTGAACTGTTGTATGCTTCGCAGGAAGGATAGCAGGACAACGGAAAGCATAATCATCTTTGCACTATATAATTTTTGTTTTCAGCCTCATCACTCCCTCATCATCCATGAAAACACATAGTGAGTCGAATCTTTCATCCTTTTCACCAACAAAACACTCCTTTTGTATGAACTTCATCACGACTTTTTCTGCTTCTGTGGTTTCTTCAATGGATAGTTCGGTAGTTCTTCTCCTATTATTTTTCCGTCCACAATTATACAGAAACCTCAAGATCCATCCTATCATACGAACTGTTCTACGGAAACTTGAGAAATAGTCAAGGTGCCATTCTTGGGTATTGGACTTGTCTTCTACCACCGTCATAGTGTTGACTTTCTTTTTTCTTTCTTGGAAGACTTCATCATCGTTTGTTGAAATTTCGGGGCAAGGCCATTGTGTAGTGGATTGTTTTAGCCATTTTGTCCCTTCCCACCATCTCTGTTGAAGTAACTGTTTTGTGCTACATCCCCTTGATGCCAGGTCAGCCGGATTCATGGTTCCTGGAACATGCCGCCACTGTTCTATTCTGGACAGTCTTCGAATTTCTTGCACTCTGTTCCACACGAAGATCCCCCAAGGTTCGTCTAACTTGATCCAGGACAACACAGTCGACGAGTCACTCCTATAATAAGTAACGATTTATTTTGCAGTTAATGTTGGCAGTACTGACGTCACTAGTCGAACCCCTATTGTAGCTGCTAATAATTCCAGGCGTGGTATGGTGATACTCTTCTTGGGTGCCACTCTTGTCTTGGCTTGTACAAATCGTAGATCTATATTGTCAACCCACTGTATTCGCAAGAATATAACTGCAGCATACGCAGTTTGACTGGCGTCGCAGAAAACGTGAAAAGATATATCTTCAACCGACTGGACACTACCGATCAAACATCTAGGAATCGTAATCTCAGACAGCTGAGGTAGTTCTGCCAACAACTTCATGAATCGTCTCTTTGTTGTTTCGTCTATTCTGGTGTCCCAACCCAAGTCAGTAGCCCATAGTTCTTGCAAGATTAATTTTGGACAGAGAAATACTGGACATGAGAAGCCAATAGGGTCAAACACCTTATGTACAGCTCCTAGTATAGCTCTTTTGGTGATTACATCATATTTGAAATCGTTAACATTAGTTAGATTCAGTTCAATGGTATCTTCTCCTTTATTCCAAATGAGCCCTAGCACACGAGTAAGATTTTCAGCTGTACCATCCTGAGAATACTCCCACCCTCGGAGATTGAAAGATACCTTATCCATTATTATGCTTGCCTCTCGCATGAATGAATGAAAGTCATTTCTGTTGTTAACACTAATAGCACAGTTATCCACATAAAAACATTCTTCCAATCTTTCTATTGTTGAAGTTGAGGAGGAACTATTATCGACTGTCTGTCTCTTCAACTCGTTCAAGTGGAGTTTGATGGTTGCTGACAATAGGAACGGAGAACATGCAAGTCCAAAGACAACTCTATTGTTACGGAACACTTTTACCTTCCCTGTACTTTCCTCCTCCCACCAAAGGAATCTCAGAAATCACGGTCTCTAAGATTAACACTTATTTGAAGAAATACTTTTTCTACATCGGCCGTCACACCGATCTCATTTTCTATGAACTTCAGTAGTGAACTAGGTATCAACTCTATGAAGTTAGGCCCTTTTTCAATACATTCGTTCAGAGATGGAGAGTTTCTCTGCTTCGCCGAGGCATCAAGAACAGGCCTGATCTTGGTGGTGCTGTTTTCTTTGAAGACAGGTCGGTGAGGTAGATAGTGTCCACCATTCTTCAGTTCTTCTTCAGGTACCCTCTCGATGATTCCTTGCTCCAACCAACTTCGTAAGACATTATCGTACTCCTGATAATGTTGTTCAGCTTGTAGTTTCTTTGTAGTGATTTCTAATCTGTGCTGAGCAATTGCTCTGTTGACAGGGACAGGTGGATGTTGTTCACTCCAAGGCAGACACACTTCATATCTGTTATCCTCATTCAGTCGTGCAGTCTCAAGGAAGTTATTTCTAACGCTCATTCTTCTCGACGATAGATTCTTTCACAACAGGGTCAGTAATTCCAAGAATTTCTAAGTCCCGGAAATCAGAAATTGTTGTATGTTGGGAAAAGAATGATGACACTAATAATGATGCCGAATCCCTGTGGGCTTTGTTACCTATGACTTTTCCCATTAGTGTCCACTCTAGGGATGTCACCACCAAAACTAGGCCACATTTTAGTTGATGTTTCCTCCCAGTGAGCAGTTCACCCGCCTTATCGGCCCCAATCAGAATCTGCACAGGCCCTCGCTCTCGTACATCAGTTATACATATTTTCAAATACCTTATCTACTCATGCCAAGAACCATTCTTAATATAAGGGACATCTTCACAAATAATCTCTTGGCTTAAAACTTTCAGCTCCTTGGAATAGTTTCCCTCCAATCGCTATAAACTTATTCTGTAACAGTCGTGTTTTGCTTCTCGAGAACGTACTCCACCAAACAAGGAATGTATTAACGTTTCCTTCCTGATTGACTGATACCCCATTTCTTCGGCTAGGTCACGTGCAATGTAGGATTTAGTAGACCCAGTATCAATGACAGTTCGTACAGTTTTTTGTTTACCCTTTCCTTTAACGACAACTGCCAGGGTTTGCAAGTACACCTCAGGAGAACAAGACACATTAGCTAAAGCCTTATCCACATTATTGCCATACTGGTGAACCAAATTCCTGTCTCCCTCGTAATTCTGTTTGGACACACTTTCATTTTCTTTGTCACGGAGCTTATAACACATTAATACCACATGTTTACCACCACAAACAATGCATCTGACAATCGATTTACAATCTCTACTCGCATGGCCCTTCTTTAAACAATTGAAGCAACAGTGTTTATCAGTTAAGATTTTCCTTGTCTGCCCTACAGTCATTTTTTGAGCTTTAATGCACTCTGGGCTCGAATGAGGTTTAAGACAAAACACACTCCTGTCTCTTAGATACATCAGCAAACAAAGCAGAAGCAGTAGGTATATTTGGTTCAAAGACATCCCTTGGTTTCTTGTCTCCCTTAACAGTAATCTTAGATCCTTGGGATGGGCTAATACTAAACCCTTTCATAGCCAATGACATTCTTTCTTCACTTACTACTTCATTTTGAATAAAAGCCATGAGCTGCTGCAAACGATCTTTGGATACGGAATCACACCTGAAGGAAGTATTCCTCTGCCATGCTCTTAATAGGTCTTCTGGCAAAGATGATTCAATTAGGGGATACAGCATCGCAGTACATTTTTCTGTAGTAACGCCTAAACTTTCCAGCGACCTGAGATGTGACTCTAATTTATCATACTCGCTACTCAGTGTTGACCTTTCTTTGGAATTGACTGCATTCGTCAATACTAGTTTGAGCAATTCACGAACATAAACTTCCACCTGCAAGTCCTCTCTACCAAATCGAGCTTGAAGACTGTCTATAGCTTTGTTATAATTATCGGCAGTGGGTGGAAAACTAGTAACTAATTCATATGCTCTGGAACCTTCTGTCATAGCCTGAATTAAATATTGGAATTTATCTTCCTTCCCAATGTCTTCATTCTCGTGAATTTTACGGAACTGGCTCCAAAAATATAACCAATCAATTATTTCACTAGAAAACTTCTTAAATTCTTTTCTTGGAAGTCTATATTTCTTTTTATCAGAAACATTGTCATTCAATACACTTTGTGGAGGGGTAATGGAAACAACGGGATTCATAAAACGTGTTGCTTTTGTTCTACAGCTAAGGAATTTGTGTTTGAAATCATCAGCTGATTCACATTCCGTTTCTATTTCGTCATCCTCACACTCGTCGTCTATCATCTGTTGAAATATTAATCCATCTAAATTAGAGATATCATCATACTTCTCTTGAAGGATTTCAAGTTGTACTTGCACTTTTTCCGTTTCAGTTTGATCATCTTCTAACGACGCCATTAGTTGATTGTGTGAGCGCGTAAATAACCGCCGCTTTACGGTTCTTTCTTTAGCGCGTCTTTCCAACTTCTTTCTTCACGGGAGCCTTTTACTATCAATGCATCGTGTCATGGTCGCCATATAATGTTAGGTTCACTTCTCAGTAAATCACATAGACTCCTCTAGAATGCATATTTTATTATTTGTTGTGGAAAGGTTCACAATGCACACGATACACACCACATTGTTTTTGACACTGAACTTCACTGATCTAAGAATACGTGAAAGATACTGCACTACCAACTCTTGTGCTTGCTGCCAACTCAACAATGTCAGATATTACTGTAAGGCTCGTATCTTTTTTATTATTAATGTTCTATATGTGGACAATTTTCCACAGGGGAATTATCCCCATTTGCAAATAAATTAAATGAAAAAGTCTTCGGAGTTTTTCGTATATGAATTATATTGTTCTAGTCGACTACCCCAATATAGGAATTTTAGAAGCTATTTTATAATATTGCCTACGTAATGTAGTAAATGAATTTTCAATTCGATTGGGCGATTATATTATTATTATTATTATTATTATTATTATAAGAAAAATGCATCACTCCCTGAAAGAAATGTATAAGTTGCTAAGTTTTGATGTAAATCTGAACTATAATATGCTGGGCACAGCTTTACATCATACCTACTAGGCAGCACTAGCGTGTTTGCTGATATTAAAACGACGCGAGGTGAACTCATCGATGTATCTTGAACTTGAAAGAACTTAGCTATTACATCCGTACATTTTTGGCAAACGGCTATATTTCACTGCGAGGTACTGTTATGGTTTATTGGGTAAAACAACGAACTTCTCAATTTCAAACACGCATTAACAGTACACCAGTCCCGCATGTCGGCCACAACAATGCAATGTGGTAGTGTGACGTCAGGAAGCGGGAGTAGACTGTTCGTCCATTGATGTTGATTGTAATTACCACCTTGTAGTGCATTTGATAGCGTTTTCAGTTGCCGCCTCACAAGCTTGGGTTGGATTCATGATTCTGCCAAGAAATTTAATTTTGGTTTGGGGTACCGTAGTCTAATAAGAGAATATTGCTTTTGACTCGGTCAACAGGATAATGTGCCAAATCATATTGGGCGGGGAATAACAAAAGACGTGTGGCTTTTAAAGCGTGCATCGTTCCTTTCACGAAACCACACATGTTTGTGGCAATATTAACTAAGTTGTGAAGGCATGCATCCAGGACGCGATGGAAGATATTTGCTGTAAGACAAAAGAAACGATGTGGTCAAGAGCTAGTGCTCTGACATCTCTTTCAATTTCCAGAGGGGAATCGTAACACTAGTGAGCCAACTAGGAGAAACGCTGTCTCCATTAATGGCCTTGTTGAATAAATCTACCAGGAACGTAGCTGCTTGTGGTCCAGGCATTTTCCATACCTCCGATGGAAGGACATCCATTCCAGTTGCCTTCCCGTTTTCTTTTTCATAGTGCCGGCCTATAATTTAGCGACCATGAAGAGTGGAGCTGGGCTATACACAGGATTCACTCTTGTATTGGCGCATGTAGAAAATCTGCATTCGAGATGTTTTCGAAATTTGTCTTCCATCCGTCAAGGATCTCAATTGTTCTTTGTGGTAGTTTCTGGTGTTCATCATTAGGGGGGGTTGTCCAGATTCTAACCCATAGCCTACTTTCCTGCTGACGTCATCCAAGACGGCGGCCATGACGTCACCATGACGTCACACAAGATGGCGACCATGATGTCACCATGACGTCACACAGTCATGACGTTGCCATGACGTTACATGGTCATGGCGTCGTAATGACGTCGCACAAGATGGCGACCATGATGTCACGACTATAGCTTAACTTACCTAGCCTAACCAAACCTCACTTACGAGGGGTGATAAAAAATGTTCCAAAATGTTAATCCATAGCCTACTTTCCTGGTGACGTCACCTACGAGGTGTAATAAAAAGTTAATCCATAGCCTACTTTCCGGGTGACGTCTCAACGAGGGGTGATACAAAATTCCAAAATGTTGATCCATAGCCTACTTTCCATTAACCAAAATGGCGACTAACCAAAATGGCGGCCATGTTTTAGATTTTCAATTTTCGATTTTCGATTCTAGATTTTAGATTTTAGATTTTTGATTTGGCGGCGAAGCTGTGTCCAAAAAACAAAGATGGCGACCAAGATCGTGGCTGTTCCCAAAAAAACAAAGAGTGCGGCCAAGATTGTGGCTGTGCCCAAAAAACATAGATGGCGGCCAAGATCCTGGCTGTGCCCAAAAACAAAGATGCGGCCATGACGTCACAAGATGGCTGTCACTAGTGACGTTCAACGTGGGGTGTTCAAAAAGTTTCAAAATGTTAACTCATAGCCTACTTTCCTGGTGACGTCACAACGAGGGGTGATCAAAAATTTTCTGAAATGTTAACTCATAGCCTACTTTCCAGGTGACATCACGTACGAGGTGAGATCAAAAAGTTAATTCAGAGCCTACTTTCCTGGTGACGTCACAAGGAGGGGGTGATCCAAAATTCCAAAATGTTGATCCATAGCCTACTTTCCACTAACCAAAATGACGACTAACCAAAATGGCGGCTAACAAAACTGGCTGCCATGGCTTAACTAACCAAGCCAGCATTCTGCTCAAAGACAATGTGAGAAATCACTGAAAACCACTTCAAGAATAGCTAAAGTGTGAATCGAATTCTCTCTACTTATTTGGATCTGGGCTAAAGCTGAGTAGACCTCTTTCCAATTCTCATACCACTTTTTAAATTTCTTGACAGAGCTGGGAATCAAACCCAGAATCTCTGGGAGTGCCAGCTAATCATGGTAATTTGTGCTGAACCAAGCGGTGAGATATAGTTTTTTCCTTTCTCCGGCAATGACAGTTTCTCCCTGTCGCCTTCTAGCCTTATGGTATCATCACAGCATTTTGCTCAAAGACAATGTGAGAAATCACTGAAAACCACTTCGAGAATAGCTAAAGTGTGAATCGAATTCTCTCTACTCATTTGGGTCTGGGCTAAAGCTGAGTAGACCTCATTCCAATTCTCATACCACTTTTTAAAATTCTTAACAGAGCCGGGAATCAAACCCAGATTCTCTGGGAGCGCCAGCTAATCATGCTAATTTGTGCTGAACAAAGCGATGAGATAGTTTTTTTTCCTTTCTCCGGCAATGACAGTTTCCCCCTGTTGTCATTTCAATCTAGCAAGGAGACTGCCGTGGCCTTATGGTATCATCACAGCATTTTGCTCCAAGACAATGTGAGGAATCACTGAAAACCACTTCAAGAATAGCTAAAGTGTGAATCGAATTCTCTCTACTCATTTGGGTCTGGGCTAAAGCTGAGTAGACCTCGTTCCAATTCTCATACCAGTTTTTGAATTTCTTGACAGAGCTGGGAATCAAACCCAGAATCTCTGGGAGCGCCAGCTAATCATGCTAACCGTTACGCTACAAAAGTGATTCAGGAGTGACTTCTCTTAAAACGTGTTTTCATGATTTTTCCATTTTCACCACCAGGCAAATGCCAAGACAATTCCTTTTCAATAGATTCACAGTTGATTTAATTTTAATATCCAATAATTCATATAGCAGTACATACATGCAATCTAACATGTAGCATGTTTAGAGAATGTACAATTTTACATTGTCATCATGCTAGAGTTGCAGTTTTCATTATCTCAAGGTCGCGCTACATGCATGCGAGCGGGCAGTTGTGTTTCATGTTTCTCTCCAAGAGCTCACATCTCGTTGAACATGTGTCAGCAATCACAGGAATTCCAGCTGTGTTCGGCATTGCGTTCACTTACGTGTAACGGGCTCCTCTCAGTCTTCTTTCCTGTTGACCTCACTTGGTTAACTCTTGTTCTCACCCAATCTCGACGTAACCAGGAAAGTAGGCTATGGGTCAACATTTTTGGAATTTTGGAAAAAGGTGGTGTCAGCCTCGACACCTCATTTATCAAACTCCGACCATGCATTCGGGAGATATCGACTTTTCCAGGTTAGTAGGTGACGTCACCAGGAAAGTAGGCCTTGGGTCAACATTTTTGGAATTTTGGAAAAAAAGGTGTCAGCCTCGACACCTCATTTATCAAACTCCGACCATGCGTTCGGTTTGGAATTTTTGATTACACCTCGTTGCAAAGTCACCATGTAAGTAGGCTATGGGTCAACATTTTTGGAATGTTGGGAAAAGGGGGTGTCAGCCTCGATACCTCATTCGTCAAAATCCGATCATGTGTTCGGTTTGGAATTTTTGATTACACCTCGTTGCAAAGTCACCAGGTGCTTTCAATAAGTGTTAGTTCTGTATATACGTATCTTTAAAAAAATTGTTCGAAATAAACACAGCACAATGTTGCCACGGTGGGTGAGTTGTTAACGTGTCCGACTAGCAACCACATGGTTGCAGGTTCACTCCTGGCCTTGGTAAGTGACTTTTGAAAGGCGACAAAAATCACGACTTGCATGTCATACGTTGTTGGCATGTTGAAGAACCCATTTGAATTCAGTAGGCCGTGTTCATAATGGTAAAATCGATTTTCCGACAACACAAAGTTCCACCTTTCTCTACTAGAAAGCGCTATAGTGACAAGGAGCTTTGATATCTAACCTCCTTGATTTTCATAGCGTCCCAAGGAACGACGAAATTTGACATGCAAGCAGCCCTCTGGGCTTCGAATAACAAAGCCTGCACCTGGCGCCAGGGGCCATACGATATTATTATTATTATTATTAATGTTGCATAAATGGGTAGGCTTACACCACTGAGGCTATTATGGGCAGACGGCGGATATGGCGGTCCATGGTTACATTTTAAATTGTGTTCGGAAGAGAAATTCCATGATTCAAGTGATCATTGTCTGTAAACTATGTGGTCACTTTTGTGGGCGTTACCATAATATACAGGTTTGCTCCGAGATAAGGTGCTCAATTAGTGAATTTGTTAACGACTAATTTCTGACTGATTAGGCAAACGTGATTTTTAGCCTACTTTCGATTTTTGCAAAAAATGAAAGTAGACTTATGAGATTAACACAGGGCGAAAAAAGTGTGTCTGTCTGTGTGTGTGTATGTGTGTGTGTGAGTCTGTGTGTGTGTGTATGTGTGTGTGTGAGTCTGTGTGTGTGTGTGTGTGTGTGTGTGTGTGTGTGTGAGTGTGTGTACTCTGAATGCCTGTCCCCCCCTATCAATTCGAACACGGTGAAACCGAATTGAACGAAATTTGGTACAGAGGTAGCACTAGTAAAGGACACCTCAGTGTCATACTTTATATCGCCGCCATATTTACCAAAACAGAATAGCAATCAAACTGATTTTTTTTATATTCATGGGGGCTATGAACTTAAGTTCACCTATAGGACTTTAAATAACCTGGTGAACACAAATCCAACATGGCGGCGACGCGAAATATAAATATTCACATGGACGTTTCTCGCAATTTAACCATCCGAGTGCAGTGAAGCATGGTACAGTAAATCTTTAAATCTGCTTGGAGTTATGTCACAGAGTTATGGTTTTCTAAATATTCAAGATGAAATCTTGTACGAGCTACTAGAATTATGACAGTGATCTACTCATACGCTACGGGTGACTATTCGGTGATTTTCTTACAGTACTTGGTAGTACGTTACATCGCCTTAACAGTCATACACCATACTACCTGCCTTACACAGCTGCTGGGTGTGTTGCCCGAGCTAGCTTATTACTGGTCGGTAGAGGTAGTGGTAACGGTAAGTAGGTAGAGCCCGGAAGTTCAGGCAATTATTTTGCTTTAAACAGGCAGACAAAAAGGCACTTAAATTACTGGCAGTAATATAATATAATTAAAATAGGCATTTGTGAGTGTCCGAACCGAATTCACGATAATGGTCATGTATTTTACTACTTAACGATGAAAATTTCGGCATGATAAATAAGTCAGCGTGAACACTCGTCGTGTATCGACTAACCTATTCATTTCCTATCATATATACATGGCAACACAATAATGACACACTCCTGGACCCTTGATGAAGATAAAAATAACAAGTAGTTCCGTGAAGAATTATACAGCCTATTTTCATATATCCTACCTATGTTAACTGCCAATATCAACATACAAAATTTCAGTTGGATTGCTGTAATAGATTCGTAGATATTGAGTACCGACTAAATATTTCGGAAGGTCGCCATGTTGGATTTTATATATGTAGGTCCTAGAGTTTTGTAATGTTACATGAAGATTATTGTGTACGTGTAGCATTCAAACTTCAATCGCATGATTAGGACACAAGAAGTAATAAGGAGATTTTAAAATTTCGCACAGCTGCCATCTTGTGGCTATGGAAACAATTGAAATAAAGTAGATGCCAGTGGATTAAATATTTCGGATGGTCGCCATGTTGGATTGTTAAATGTATAGGCCATTGAGTCATGTACCATTGAAGGAAATTATTGCGTAGGTTCATTATTCAAACTTTCACTTCGATCGCTTGATTACGATACAAGAAATAAAAACTTAATTTTAAAATTCGCACAGCTGCCATCTTGAGGTTATGTAAACAATTGAACTAAATTAGATACCAGTGCATTACAATGTGTATAAACATTTCCTGTACCAAGTCCCATTGCGGTTGGAACATTAAATCGCGAGAAATGTCTATTTAAAATTTTCAAATTCGCTTGGCCACCATGTTCGTTTTGTAGTTAACTGCTTTTTGAAAGTCTTATAGATGAACATCCAGTAGTGCTCTTTATCTCCGTATAAAATTTCAGGATGATACAGCTAATAGTTTCCGAGATATAGAATGCCGGTGAAATATTTCGCTCATCCGCCATTGAACTATCGTCGGTGGCAAAATATGAAGAATATGTGCCAGATTCGGAAACATTTGAAGCCATATCCATAACCGTATTTTCCTTATTTTAAAATCTCAAGAATATCGTATAAATGCATACTGAGATGTTGTGGTCTATTTACAGTGAAAAGTAGTCGCGCATATAAACTCAAAACACATTATTCTACTGTATAACATCTTACCTACTAATAATCATGTGATGCTTTTTATATAACCACTAGCATTACCCATCGCGGCTTTGCCCTCGAAAATTGTAGATGTAAAGAGTACACTTCGCAACGTCTCAATCATAAATGCTATGTTTGATTTATCGCTTAATTTTGAATAATAACGATAATAATTTGGTAAAGAACGTAAACAATCAGACAATATAGCACAACAATGGCACATACATTTCAAAATCTCCCCAACGTCACGTCGCATCTCATGTATAAAATTCGACTTAAAATCACAACACTGTTTCCGACCACAAACGTAAATAGGAAATAAGTGAGATACAGTATATTAAACACACTGACTAAACACAAAAATCAATTACCTAAATTCCTATGAAAAAGAGTACACATCATAAAATTTTACCAGTAAAAAACCTCTAAGCCCACATTTTTCCCCTTCCACCTCATAATATACACCACATCGAAAAACCCTTAGACACGTGTCTGCTTATTTTTTAATGATTTGTTTATATGCCGTGTATAACATCCCCAAATGAAACCCCTCGTGAGATATTGTTGTTCATTGCGAACATATCCCCAAAATTTCATGTTTCAAACTTTAATAGCTATGGCTGGGCGATGATGAGTCAGTGAGTCAGTCAGTCAGTCAGGACACTTTGTTTTATTTAAGAGATCTTACATCTTTTTAAACTTCCTGAAACTATAGTTTCTCTTATAGCCTTGTTATGAATGAGTTCCAGTCCTTAAAAGCCTGGGTTGTATTCCTTGATAACCAAAAGGATAACTGATCTGACGACTTGAACGTGGTTCACTCAGCCCTGAGAGGGAGCAAAAGACAATAATTCCCACTTCAGCCAGGCTAAAAATATTGATAATCACAGTTGATGAAATCTGGAAGCTGCTGCCTATTTTCTATTAACTCTGGGGTTAGTTATCCCATAGAATTAGGTCTATTACTTTTGCACATTGATACCAACTGATTTCACACGCAGCCTGGCTTCAACATAAATTGAATGGCTTACAGTCTAATTTCCTTAATCGCACGAATAATAATGTTGATGTAGGATCTCGGTAACAGTTTGTCGAATATGTTTGTCACAACAAGACAGTCTAAAATTGCTTCACTGACTTGCCCATTTCCAGCAGGCTAAATAAATATAATTTTACTACATTAAAACTGACTGGGAGCTCTGCTATAAATCATCATCTTAACACTGGATTATACGTTCGAAATAATAATGACAAATCATTTAAACCATCAAATAAAAAAATATACACGAGTATTAAGAATCGTGTGTCTCGAAAATGAGGGTTCGATCCCTTGTCACATCTGGACCTTGATAGTACATATTAAATTCACACACAAGTACACTGGGAGATGAACATCACGTCCCAATATTCTGTTGAATACTGTATTGGCCGGCGCTAGTTGTGTTCTTATTATAAACCAAACTGTCAGTTGTAAGTCAATAATCGGTCAACATGAATTTGCCAAATGACTGGGTAGGGTACAATGTATATGAATAATAAGTAAATAAACACTCCTTGAATAAGATACATGTATCAATATGATAATCTCTACTTAGTATAAAACAAAGTCCCCGATTCTTGGATGTTACGGGTAGACTAAATTCGAGAACCACTGGATGGATTTTGATGCGGTTTTCACCATTCTGTAAAGGATATCTTGAGGATGATGTCTGTAGAAAATAATTTATTTATGATCAAAGGAAGCCGAGCAGAAACGATTTCAGTGGAAAAGTCGAAAAAAAAACCTGGCGTCTGAGCGCTTTGTAAGCTTATGCTGGGCAAACCGTTAAAAATATCTAAATACTCTGAGTGTAAGAATTGGTCAGCATGAAAAGTTCTACAAAAAAGTCCGCGAGAGCATATGTCTGTCTTCAATACATCGCCCACTATAAGTGTTTTTACGTTTCCATTTCTTCCAACAATCTTCATTCAGTTACTGAGACGACAGTTCACGAGCTAGCTAGGGGCGAGTATATCACCCCAGTTACAGCTTAGCTAGCGGACGAGCTTATTGCCCCAGATACAGCCAGCAGCTAACTGTCGAGTCGTGTTGTGTTAAAATTTTAGAGAAGAGTGGTTGTGGTTGGAGTTTCCCTGGAAGTGCAACTCATTTCGCCTGTGAACTTTTCGTTCCACAAAATTCACAGACAAGTTAAGATTGGACGGAAGGGGGATTTGTGTTTCATGCATCTCGCCATTCTTAAATTACGTCTGACACGAATTTGTTGCACATGCATCTCCATGATAATATAATTAATAATCCAGTCAGTGATTTTAACCCATCATGCCCAGAAGTAAAACAGATATTGGTCGTTGTTCATTGACATTGAAAAAAAAAAGGGCTTATCAAGTAATGCATCCATAACTGTTCCCGGGCGAAGCCGGGTTGGTTTGCTAGTATTATAATATGGCAATTATACTAAAATATATCAATAATAGGTAAATATCATTACTGGAAAAAATTACATGTATAAGTTATGATCACTATTATAATAGGGCAAAAATTGCTCCATTATAATGGTGATCATAACACATAAATGTATTTTTTCAGGAATATTATTTACTTATTATTCATATTATTATTTACACTAGCAACCCATCCTGGCTTCTTTCGGTATCTTTAAAGGTTTACCCAGCGTAAGCTTAAAAGGTGCACGGACGGCAGATCCCAGACACAATTCAGAAAAGCCGATTTGAACAACGAAACTCCAAACACATAAACTCTTCTCCGAAGTCTTAACCCCACATGACTCCACAGTTTGATGCTGGCCGAAGCTGGGCTCTCTCGCTAGTTCGTAAAGTCGCTCCGAAGCTAGTAATTTAAATTTCCACTGAATTGAGTTTGTTAGTAGAAATGAAAACGTAAAAACACTTATAGTGGGCGATGTATTCAAGATAGAGATTTGCTGTTCCGGACCTTTTTGTAGAATTTTCATCCTGAACAATTAATTCTTACAGTCATAGTATATAGATACAGTTTTAACGATTTATCGAGCGTAAGCTTGAGCCTCTGTGGCTTAGGCGGCAGCACGCCGGCTTCTTACCACTGGTTCCGTGGTTCAAATCCCGGTCACTCCATGTGAGATCTTTGCTGGACAAAACGGAGGCATACAAGTTTTTCTCCGGGTACTCCGGTTCTCCCTGTCAACATTTCATTCCAGCGACACTCTCCCTTATCATTTCATTTCATCTGTCAATCATTTAATCATTGCCCCAAAGGAGTACGACAGGCTTCGGCAGCCGGCACAGTTCATATCCTCGCCGCTAGATGGGGACTTCATTCATTCCATTCCTGACCCGGTCGGAGACTGGAAGCAGGCTGTGGATTTTCATTTTTCATCGAGCGTAAGCTTAAAAGGCTAACGCATGGTGGGTGTTTCCTCGACTCGATTCACTGAAATAGTTACTGCTCGGCTTCGTTTAGTCATAAATGTTTCTCTACAGAAACTTTCCCCGAGAAATCCCTTACAGAATGGTGAAAAACATATCAAATTCCATCGTGTGGTTCTCGAGATTACCCGTTATATCCAAGAATCGTGGACTTTTTATACTACATAGAGATTGCGCCCCGCCCAGTCATTTGGCAAATTCGTGTTGACCGACTGAAGAGTCTCAACTGACTGTCTGTGGTCTCATTTTCAAATTATAACCGATCGAAATTAGTAATTTCTGTAACTATGATAAAGACTGTTTTATAGTCCTCATAGTACAA
The DNA here is from genome assembly GCA_946902985.2 of Meconema thalassinum. Classification (NCBI taxonomy): domain Eukaryota; kingdom Metazoa; phylum Arthropoda; class Insecta; order Orthoptera; family Tettigoniidae; genus Meconema; species Meconema thalassinum. The sequence goes on along the minus strand of OX336388.2, from coordinate 2,012,879,437 downwards.
TGAAACTCGACACCGTGAATCTTTATTCAGAGCTTGGTGTAAAGACTTATAATGATGTTAAATTGTTATCAAAAATTCAAGATGCATCAGTTCAAAATTGTATAACCTTATTTTCTTAATTTCTCGCATCATATTCAGGCTACTGAATAGATGATTCGTATGCTGGGCTATGGTAACAATCCTTATCTATTGGTACTAAATTCTATATCTTACATTTCGCAAATCATAGAAACCGTGCATTTGACTTTTATAAATGATGACTTTTATAAATGACTAGCAGTAGTGCCCGGCTTCGCCCGGTGGATTTATTTATTTTACAGTACTGGAGCGTTCAAGGATTAGGATCGGAATAAATGAAAGTAAGTTTGAAAGCACCAACGCTTATTGCAGCTGATAACCTCAGTATACTGCACCAACACCATTGCCCTTATTCAGAGGCATACTATTGTCATGATGATAACTGTTTTAAGGGGCCTTGGAAATCTTTTTGGACTAATTACTCCCCGAGACTGCAATTTATAAGCAGCTCGCCAACGCTTATTGCAGCTGATAACCTCAGTATAGGCTACTGCACCAACACCATCGCCCTTATACAGAGGCATACTATTGTCATGATAAATGTTTTAAGGGGCCTAAGAAATCTTTTTGCACTAATTGCTCCCCGTGACTGCAATTTATAAGCAGCTCGCAATTCTGCACCAGAACATTGGTAGGAGCGACGTGATGCGGCCCGCATTACATGGCAACAATAGACTTCGGTATTATTGAATCCGTTCTGGGACGCTTGTTATTCCGACTTACTGAACAAAAATCAATCTCTAAGGTTACCTTAGAGGTGTAGCCTAATGCTACAAAGCCTAAACTATTCCTCTCGATCGTAGGGAGCGTGGTGGCTCAGCGGTCTAGCTGTATGCCTTCACCAAGGCGGTCCGGGTTCGATTCCCGGTCAATGCATGTGAGATTTTCGAAGTGAAATGCCATGTCCTGTGGTCCGGATTGCACGTAAAAAGGAGGTCCCGTGGCTAATAATCACAAGATTCACGGTCACGTAAAACTACAATCTTCCTTCCTTCCTTATTCCTCTCGAATCAGGCTATCATATACAAAAATATTTTTTCGAATCCCACTGGTAGTTCCAGAGATTAGCGCCTTTAAACACACAAACAAACACACAAACTCTTCAGCTTTATTATATTAGTATAGATTATTCCCGTGGTTCATTACATAAATATGCCATCTCACGGGAGAAGTTTTAATCACCGATATTGAAATCTATATTCTAGCACATAACGTTTGCTTGTAATGGTGTTGGTGAAGACATAGGTCGTGAACCAAAAGCTATTAGGTATATCGCATGGAAAATCATTCCAATAGGCAGGAGAATTTTAGTGGAAAAGACCAGTAGGATGTAAATAGTCTATTTAGTTCTTCACGAAACTAAGCGTTTATAATGTATTACTGTCATCAACCTCTTGTTTGTGATGGCACCATATAGCCCTGGAAACACGAATGGAAATAATACCCTTAATTCAAATTCAAGACAGGGTTGCGAATATAATTGTCATTCTCACCTTGCTACTGTTGTCCAAGGTCGTCGGGAACACAATCCTTTCACGACGCCATAACCGTTGTATTGAATACTATGCTTAAATATAAAATGTTTCAGTCTATTCTCATCGCTACAGACACTAAAATAGAACAGAAAAGGCGTCCTTCCTCTGGATGTGTCTGGGGATACAATCAGAATAAATAGTCGCCTGCATTGATCGTTACCATCGGAAACGATCGCATTACCACAAGTAATATCAGTTTATCGTTCCTAGATAGGAGGAGGTACGTGATAAAAGTGTAGGGCCCATCTTTTGAGTGCACAGCGCGAGAAGAGTTATTTTCCGTTGTCCTAGATTCCCCACGAGTTCTCTGGTCAATCAAACTGCTATCTCACTTTGAACTTTGCTGGAGCAGTTTATTCTAAACGTGATGTAGTATCTCTCGCTCCCAATGCCGTTTGCATCAGGATACACCTGTGTGCATGAAGATGTGTGTGGATCAAATATATAATACTTAAAATGGTTCCTTAGAAATGTAATTTAGATCTGCGTGGCTTGGAGTCGGCCTATCGACTCTGAATTTGGGTCTGAAACGTCGGTAAATTCACCCAAAATTTGTGCTGGACAAAGTGGAATGGGTAAGTTTTCTCTGGGATATAAAAAAATATTCCAGTAGAATTTCACAATCACGCATACAAGTGTTATGCAAAACTTTTTGTTTGATGTGGGTATTTCTTGCACATTGGACTGTGTAAATTATATAAATATAATATAAATTATATATATATATATACAGTTATTATTATTATTGTTATCATTATATATTTCGTCATTATAGCTTTAGGACATCGAACGTTGTTAATATATTTTTTGAAAGGCGGATTCGGTGGCGTAGTCGGTAGCATGCTGAGCTTCTATGCCCAAGATAGCGGGTTCAAACCCAGCCGAATCCGTCAGATTTTTTAAGAGCGTTAAAATCCCTCAGTATGCCTTCCTTCGGAGGAGAAGTAAAGCCGGCGGTCCCATGTCATTGATTTATGGCATGTTAAAGAAACTTCCACTAATTGCACCCGTGTGAAGCTAAATTGGACAGGTTAAGAATGTAAACAACGCTCTTAGGTTTTTACGTTCGTTGCAAAGAGCCGACTGCGGTGGCGTCTAGTAGCTAAGTTCTGAACTTGGCCTAGTAGTCGTTGACGGTGGCGCATGGCGGTAAAAGTAGGAACTATTAGAAAAATTCTAAGTTGCAGTACTTAAATTAATAAACAGATAACACACACTAATACAGTCATCACAATTAACACCGGATATCAGACAGATTCTACACACACCCAAAGTACACGGGGCTACATGACCGCGTTGTCGCAGCCCCTAAACTTAAGAACCAACCAACCTATATTCTGAAATTTCAAGACGGCCGTTGTGCACTATATTCAGTGTGATAATCCTCTTACTAACGCATGTTAGAGATCTCTAATAAGATGCTCGCCTCTTGGCAATATTCGACTTAAATACCCAATTTCATTCTGAGTTGTCGATTTTATTAATGTTGTAATGTTTTAATGTCTCACAGCTGCCATCATGAATGTATGGAGAGTTTGTTATTGCTTGTTGTCTGTTATTGTGCCTAAGCCATACACGGCTACATATACTATCCTACCTTGTGACTAATGTTTGTTACAGTAGCTTTTATGTGTTGAGAGTTATTCATTTTAGCCTACTTTTCACATTTTGCAAAAATGAGGAAAAAGTAGACTTATGAGATCGATCCTGGAAAATGTGTGTCTGTCTGTCTGGCTGTGTGTGTGTGTGTGTCCCCCCCCCCCCCCCCACTATCAACTCCTAAACGGCTGCAGCTATCGGCACCAAATTTGGTAAGAGCAAAGATGTACCTGAGTATCTCACGGCCATATTTTAAATTGACGTCAGTGCTACCAACTGCTGAAAATTCGCAATTGTAATTTGAGCTCTATGTTGGATATTCAGAAGTTATACAAGCGAACTATTCCAAAATTGGCACACACGTAGACAATAGCATTCCAGATTAATTTTCAGAAGACAATACGTGCCAGTATTGCCAACATGATTCTAAGCCTGCCGATAGGTCCAATTTCTAAATGCATGTAACTTCTATACTATCGATTGGATTTCAACCAGATTTCATATTTACTGTGTATACTACAGCAGATATGACTGTGCGTATTCTAATGAGCCACCAGGGCTGCCAACTGTTAATAAATACTCTCACTACGATTTTACCGTTATGTCAATATATCAGAAAGTATGAAAGCCAACAGCTCTAAACTTTGCACACGTATAGTACCTAATATTCTACCTTAATTCGGTGTAACTTATATACATCAGTGCTGCCAACATGATTCTAAGCCTGTTGATAGGCCCAGCTTTTAAATGCATATAACTTATATACTAGTAAATGAATTTCAACCAAATTTCGTATTTGCTTTGTGTACCATAACAGTTATGACAATGTGTATTCGTAAGAACAAGCAAGGCTGCCAACTATTAATAAATACTCTCTCTATTTGCTTAATCCTAATATCAATATATCAGAAAGTATACAAGTCATCATCTCTAAACTTTGCACACGTATAGAACCTGACATTCAATATAAATTTGGAGTAAATAATATACCTCAGTGCTGCCAACATGATTCTAAGCTTTCTGATAGTTTCAATTTTTATTTACATGTAACTTCTATATTAACAAATGGATTTTATCCAAAATTGGCACTATAATAGATCGTAATATTTCAGATTAATTCTGAGCATCACATACATACCATGGTTACCAACATGATTTTACGCGCACTGATAAATCCAATATCAAAAAGCATATAACGCCCATACTATCCATTAGACTTCAGCCAAATTTTGTATGTGCATTCTATACCTTAAGAGATAGAACTAAGTCAGACTATTCAGAGTCACCATACAGACACACGTTCATTTAGACCGTGTAGATCTGATAAGTCAACTTCCATAAACTTTATTTCACCTCACGGAGGCTCAAACTATTGACACCAGAGGAACAAGTAGTTCCGTGAAGAGCTATACAGCCTATTTTCATATATCCAACTTATGTTAATTGCCACTATCAACATACAACATTTCAGTTTGATTGCTGTAATAGATTCGTAGATATTGAGAACCGACTAAATATTGCGGATGGTCGCCGTGTTGGATTTTTATATATGTAGGTCATAGAGTTATGTACTGTTACATGAGGATTATTGTGTACGTGTACATTGTGGTGTTTGAAGTCGTATTTTCAGTGTTGCCTTAGTAAACAAGAGTTTAGTGCTTTTCAGTCGGTCAACACGAATGTACCCAAAAGAGATGGGTTAATAATGTATTAATCTCATTAATCTCATGTAATTTATTTCAGGATTAGGGCATAACCCATCTCTTTTGGGTACATTCGTGTTGACCGACTGAAAAGCACTAAACTCTTGTGTACGTGTAGTATTCAAACTTCAATCGCCATGATTAGGACACAAGAATTAAAAACGAGATTTTAAAATTTTGCACAACTTCCATCTTGTGGTTATAGAAACAATTGAAAATATTAGATGCCAGTGGATTAGCATTTGTATGAGGATTTACTGTACCAAGTGTCACTGCACTCGGATGGTTAAATTGCGAGAAACGACCATGTGAATATTTATACTACGCGTCACCGCCATGTTGGATTTATGATCACCAGGTTGTTGAAAGTCCTATAGGTGAACTTATGTTCATAGCCCCTATGAACATTACAAAATTCAGCTTGAATGCTGTAATAGATTCGTAGATATTGAGATCCGTCTAAATATTTCGGATGTTCGCCATGTTGGATTGCTATATGTATAAGCCATAGAGTCATGTACTGTCCCCGTTTACCTGGATAGTAGGCTGTCAGATATCCGCCCCCTCAATCGGATTGCCAACAATCAAACGCACCGGCTCAGCTACATCAATGAAAATGGCACTGACAGATACTATCGAGATAAGAGCACAGAAGTTCACAGGAAATCATTGTGGAACACACCAAAATAGACGGGGGTTCATACTTACCGTTACTTACCTCTTAATTATCTCGGGGATTGAGTTGACAACAGGATCACTAAAGTCTGTTCACACAATAACCTCCACCATGACATTTAAAAATGAACCAGAACGAAGACGAGAACTTTGAACTGTACAAAAGCTTTATTTCAAATAAAGGGTAAGATTTTAATAACACAACAAAATAAACGTGGCTATCAGTAGCCCAAGTCAATCTGACTACGTCCTCCTGTAGGACTTGCAAAATTATCATACAACATGATATAGAACATATTAGCTCCCAAGAGCTCCAAATAACGTAATATTCATAACACAATTGGATTGGAAAAGGACGTCAGGGTGTGACATATATAGAGCAATTTGGTTTCCTTTTAATAAACATGAGAATGGTATTTATAGTCGCAAGGCCAGAGTGTGGACGACCTCACACGCTGATAACCAGATGTTGGCACAGCTGCGAGCTACCCTCCAACTTGTTGCATACTGGTCAAATGGACTCCCTTCTCACATGTTACGTAAGAATACAGCTTGCTCTCTCAAGCTTTTAAATGTCTACAAGACAACTCACATTTATTTACGCAAATCTTTCAAGTACTTTGCTCACATCCTACTGGATCATTATGTTAATTCCTTAAACTTGTTAAGTTCAATCCAAATGTGTAATTAGCTCTTAAATGTTTATAACAAAATCACATAAATTATTTATAACAATTAGAAATTGTTTATAATATTTGTCAAAGACAATAAAAATATTATAAGCACGCCTTTAACATCACTCTCGTTCCACATTATTTTCAAAAATATTTACAACAATTATTTACAATATTAACATTTAAATTGTTTAATTATTAATTTAAGAAATACATTAACCACATGTTCATCCGGTTGGTAATTTTATAATCGTGATTAATATAATCGACCAATGAAGGTTAGTTATACATGTTAATGTCACAATCTGGTTTAATAAAGGTTTTAATAATGATTTGTGACGGTAATCTTCATTCAAAATCTTATCTCAAATTCTTTCAATTATAACAGTAATTCACTTGATTAATTTTCAACGAACTATGACAATCTTATTCCAGCGGAAAATCCTTCGCTAACAAGTTAATGCACAAACTGCATTAAAATTAGGCCCAAAATTCATCATATATTAATCTATATGGCATTAAAAACTTCCACATAACTTACAAAAACTTCCACAAATAATTCTTTAACATTAATTCCTGTGGGAACTTCCTTCATATTCAAGGGCATTATACATCAGCGACTTTCAACATCTGCGCTGCACTAGCGATTATACATTTATAGTTCCACTTAAAAATTTTTATAATCATTAATTGTTTCAAAACTGTTTTTATTTAACCTTCGTGGATTTCATTCATGAACCGAAATGAAGTCAAAACTTGCCAATCACAAACAAATTTAATAGTGAATACGCTTATATACGCCTGTCTGGTCTATCAAAATTTAAGATTAACATCTTAAAAGAAATTGTAGTATGAAAATACTATCATCAAATAAAGTGCGACTAAAATGCAAAGTAGTCGAATAGACTCCAATTAGACTGGGCAATGCAAACATCGTTATATAAATCTCTAATTGAGAAAAACTCCTAACAAAAGTTCTTGACTTTAATGCATTCAATAATTCATTATTAAAGTTAATCTTTCACAAAAGTGTCTATGATGCAATGTTCATTCATAACTGACGATAAATGTCTGTGTTGCAATCAATTCAAATAACGACTAGTATTTCCAAGATCGTCGACAACGCAAGAGATTTTAACGCTCTAAAATCATTTAAATGATCTTCCTTCTTGATGATGACAGAAAATTGGTCAAAGTAATTAAACTGGGGTAGAATTACTTTAATAAAATGACACGCTGTCTGAATTTAAATCTGCCATAAAAATCATTAACTTACAGTCAAATCGTGACTACAAAAATATTAATTACTGAAAAATCTAAATATCAGTCTCAACTGATTCAAAATCATTAACTATGCCCATGACATAACAATGTCTTAATAAATCGTCGAAAAAGGCATAACTCAACAAGGTGTACTGAGAATAAGAATCTCAAACAAGAAAATAGGGCAAATACATGAGGACAAAATATGGGAAAAATGGTTGCTCAAATATCATTAAGAAACTCAAATACCATAAACGTTCACGACTACCTTATCTGCCGATTGACGTTCCAGAGGAAAATTCCCCAAAGAAGACTGCTGATGGATCCATTTCACCAAGTTAAAGCTGAGCTCCATCCTCGAAATAGGAAATAGCACCCTCGGAGAATCGAACTGCTTCCTTCTCCGGAAATCGCACTGCTCCTCGAAGACGAATAGACATCCTTCCGGCAATAATCTTCTTTGTGAGTCGGGATATCCCTGACCTCTCTTGAAAAATTCCCTGAAGTTCCAGTAGACAATCGCCATGAAGTTTTGTAGAAATTTCCGAAGAAATTATTCATATTGAAAGAGTATGAAATCATTTTCATGGCTGTTCGATGGTATTCAGCCTTTAATCACGAAACATGGGTGTAGATGGTATTCACCGCATGTTCGCTTGTGTGGAATAGCAATTAGCGAAGTTCCATGTTGCTATTTTACTCCGTTGAAATATGTCCCAATTGCATTAAGTCCTTTAGCCTTCCATCTGCTCTTCGGTTGTAGTCATAGAAGAACAAACTGCCGTATTAAATTGCTCCATTATACTGTAGCGTTGTGTAACAAAGCAATCTGAAGTCTTTCTATTCCACTCGCAGCGTCAGCCGTTGCGTTGATTCTGGCTATACAATAGTGCTTCTCTTGTGGCGAGATAATCACTTTTGTCAGTCGTATAAAACTGCTAATATCTTTCCAACTAATCGGTCGAAATTGTTCAGCTTTTCTCTATTACTTTATGTAGCACTGCACAATACAATTAGCTTATCGGCGACCGCTAACTGTTCAAAACTAAACTTGTAGACGCATTCTAAGGTCCGTTTTAACTTCACCTAGTTTGACTTGGATCTCGTTAATATAGTGGCCTCACCACGCGTTATAAAGACGACTCTTTTCACTACTGTTCACTTCGACGTCTCACTAAAATGACTGTATAAGAAAATAACTTTCACAATTATACTTCGATGATCTGAGAATGAGATCTGAGAATGATCGGAGAATGAAAAGAGGCTCCTCTCTTCTGCGCAAGCCCTTTTATTAACTTCACGAGGGGCGTTTCCATCCCTTCCAAAGCGTGATACTGCGTCATCGCTAAAAGTTCCAACTTCGTTAATACATGACGGATTTTCAAAATTCAAAAACTGAAAATAAATTTCACCAAAATTCCAAATCAATGCTTCTACTGCAAATGGATTTCCACAATTCTGCATTCCAAAAGTAATAAAAATACCATAGTTTCAGCAATCTCCGTCTTCCTTTAAACTATCGTTGATTGGTTCAAGCCTCCCCTCCAATAGCATAGTTTCTTCCTCAGCAGAACTCCTCGTTTCCTGCGACTGCGTCGTAAATCTTGGAATATTCTCGACTAAATGCTGACGTCACTGAGAATCTCAGCTCAAGTAGCCTGCTGGCATAACATTTGCGTCATCCGTGCTTACGTCATGACTACCCACGTCATAACTATGACAGCCATAACTTTCGATATAATTTCAATATAGCCACCGTGGTCTCTATATAATTCAATTACGGGGGCATTCTCCTCTCACCACGTTTTAAAAACAGTTGCAAATTGTTTTTAAACTCCATGTTACAAGTATCTCAACTCTCTTGAACACGAAATTGAATTATTACTGGCTTACTCTAGTATGATATTTCCTCTATGTTCCTTAATCATAAATCTGGGTTGTATGTGGTTAATGTATTCTTTCCTCTCTACTTTCTCTTCTGACCAGTATTTCTATTTTCTAAGTTCTGCTGGCTCGTAGAAGGACCAGGATCGATTACAACATCCTGCCTTTTCTTTTGATTTTCGGTTTCTTTATCCCTTAATTCTTTTAAGTATTGCTGGCTTTCCTTCTCTCTTTGCTGATACTGATCGGGTGTCATAACCTGACCTTGAGTATTCTGGTTTCTATTTTGGTTTTGGTTATTCCTATTATAGTTACGGATATACCCATTATTGTTGTAATATCTGCCTCTTCCATTGTAGTTTCCTCGGTTGTAGTTCCAACCTCTTCTCTGTTGATACGGTCGGTAACCTTGTGATCTGTTATTTCTAAACTGATTATTCCTGTGAGGACCTACATTGTCAGTTTTCTCCTCCTCTGGCTTGTCAGTTTGTTGGACTTGGTCCATATATACCGTATTTATTTCTTTAAACTCCTGCCTTTGACCTTTCTGTACTACGTTAGGCATTGGACTTGTGTAGTCTAACCTTCTCAGTAATTCATCCATGCTGGATAAATCCCTGATGTTGGACGAAATTATTAGTCTTCTCACCTCAACTGGCAGCATACGAGAAATCGCATCAATTAGTTGCTCCGTGGACAATGGGGGTTGTAAGAATCTCAAGCGGGACAATTGACTCGTAAAGAAATCAGCGTACCGCGTTGGAAGAGTACCTGAGTATTTTCTTGAATACACCTCCGCTCTTAACGAATTCTGCGCTTCTATGGACCAAAATCGTTTGATTAATGCCTCTGCAAACTCGTCAAAGTTACTGAATGTGTATCTAAATGCGCGAAACCATTCGAGGGGTCCTCCAATCAGATATCTCTCTACTATCTTCATCTCTCTCTCTGGGAATGTGAGCTTCGATGAAATAATCTTTGATATTCCTTACATACTCTATAGGTGTCAAACTATCAGTGTTACTGAATTTTTGCGGTTGTCTTCGAAATTCCTGATGACCGTCACGTTCCTCGGATATGAATCCGGATAGTTTTTCCCACTATCTCGATAGTTCCACTCAGGTTCCATATTCCTCTCGTCATCCTCCTCTCTGAATCTGGATACACGTTCTTCAGGAGTCACGTCTCTCTCTTCTGGATCTAGGTTATATCTTCTGGTATAATTCCTATTCAATTCGCAAGCTAAGCCTTCTGTATCCTTGTCAGTGATTTCTGTTAAGACTTTCTTGATTATCTCTTCTTTGTAGTTCTCCATTAAACTAGCCTCTCCTAACTTCAAATTTTGCAGTTTACTCGTCGTTTCATTTACATCCGAGACAACTTTATGAATCTGATCCTTTAATGTTTGCATATCCTGATCTAGTTGTGTTCTATCGTCAACTTGTTTTTCGGATAGCGAATTTATCCTGACGCTTAAATCTTTCCTAATCTGTACTACTTCATTGTTAATTTCTATCTGCGTACTGGCAAGTTTTCTTTCAATCCTTTCCTGAATTTGGGTTACATGTTCCCCACTTGACTTATTCCACTCGTCTTTCCATACCGCTACGTTTGCTGTTAACATTTCTGCTATGTCTACTTCGATATCCTCTTTTAATAATCTATTATGGTCTAATACCTGGGTTCTCATGACCTCTACATCATACTTCAACTCTGCTAAAGACGTTGTTGTTCTAACTGATTCATCGACTAACCTAGTCGCTAATGCAGTTATATTATGCGTACAAAGAGTTTTTGAGTTTTCGATTTCTTCCCTGACTTTATTTGCATCAGTTTGGACTTTAGTAATATCTACGAAAACTGTGTTGACTTCTACCTGAATCTTAGTTATGTCACTTTGCACCTCAGTTATATCCGAATGAATGTTATTAATGTCTACCTGAACATTGGATACATCAGTTCTAGCATTTTGAATTTCTTTTTGGACTTCCTCGACCTTGTCTTGGACAGTCGCAACATCATTTTTGACAACAACTACTTCGGCTCTAGCACAAGAAATATCCCCTCGGACATTAGCTACATCTAGATTTAACATTGTAAGGTCTTTCTGTACCTTAGACACATCAAATTTAACATCATCAACACTTTTATGCACAATAGACCCATCTTTATGGACATTAGACACGTCTGTGCGCATGTCCGTTACAGTATTCTCAATTCCTAGGGTATTAATCTGTAAACGCGACATATTCTCCTCTAAATTGGCAGCACTAGTTTGAATACCCTTCAAATTAGCAGACAAATTACTAACATTCTCCTCCATTCGACTATTATTCTCCTTCATGCTTTCATTCAGCATCTGCTTCATACTACGATTCATGTTAACAGACATCTCCCTCGCACTTTCATTCATGCTAGCTTTCAACTCTTCTAACATCATCCTCATACTTTCATCTGCCATTACAATATTATTCAAAAATAGACTGCTGTAGGGACATACATCAATAGAGCAAAATAACAACATTTGAGCAACACTTTTCACCATATATAAATTTGATCAATTTTCTGTCTTAAATCTAACTTATAACTACCTTATAATTAACCTTCGAAGACACTTCATGTTGAAACAAACTCAAGCACATGTTCAAATTTCTCTGGCTCATTTTAAAATATCCTTTCACAAATAATTTACATTTACAATCCAAATAATTTAATTTTATCTTTAATATGACTAAAATGTCATAAGCCGGTCAAATAAAATAAGATTCCAGATCATAGGCGATTTTTCTAAGTTTTCAGCCTATTTAACCTTTCTCAAGTTGTATAAGATCTGATCTTTTCTGAGTGTAATTTTCCTAATACAATACAACATTTAATTCCTATATAATCACGCTCTTAAATACTACAATTGGCCTAGACATCTAACAAAGAATCAACCTCTTTATTTGAGTCTAATCGAACCTCACGTTTTAGGTTTGCCAATCTTACTGGCGTTCAACCTGGAAATCCAGTTTTGTTGAATCGAGCCCCAACGTTTTAGGTGCGCCAATCTTACCGTCCCCGTTTACCCGGATAGTAGGCTGTCAGATATCCGCCCCCTCAATCGGATTGCCAACAATCAAACGCACCGGCTCAGCTACATCAATGAAAATGGCACTGACAGATACTATCGAGATAAGAGCACAGAAGTTCACAGGAAATCATTGTGGAACACACCAAAATAGACGGGGGTTCATACTTACCGTTACTTACCTCTTAATTATCTCGGGGATTGAGTTGACAACAGGATCACTAAAGTCTGTTCACACAATAACCTCCACCATGACATTTAAAAATGAACCAGAACGAAGACGAGAACTTTGAACTGTACAAAAGCTTTATTTCAAATAAAGGGTAAGATTTTAATAACACAACAAAATAAACGTGGCTATCAGTAGCCCAAGTCAATCTGACTACGTCCTCCTGTAGGACTTGCAAAATTATCATACAACATGATATAGAACATATTAGCTCCCAAGAGCTCCAAATAACGTAATATTCATAATACAATTGGATTGGAAAAGGACGTCAGGGTGTGACATATATAGAGCAATTTGGTTTCCTTTTAATAAACATGAGAATGGTATTTATAGTCGCAAGGCCAGAGTGTGGACGACCTCACACGCTGATAACCAGATGTTGGCACAGCTGCGAGCTACCCTCCAACTTGTTGCATACTGGTCAAATGGACTCCCTTCTCACATGTTACGTAAGAATACAGCTTGCTCTCTCAAGCTTTTAAATGTCTACAAGACAACTCACATTTATTTACGCAAATCTTTCAAGTACTTTGCTCACATCCTATTGGATCATTATGTTAATTCCTTAAACTTGTTAAGTTCAATCCAAATGTTTAATTAGCTCTTAAATGTTTATAACAAAATCACATAAATTATTTATAACAATTAGAAATTGTTTATAATATTTGTCAAAGACAATAAAAATATTATAAGCACGCCTTTAACATCACTCTCGTTCCACATTATTTTCAAAAATATTTACAACAATTATTTACAATATTAACATTTAAATTGTTTAAATTATTAATTTAAGAAATACATTAACCACATGTTCATCTGGTTGGTAATTTTATAATCGTGATTAATATAATCGACCAATGAAGGTTAGTTATACATGTTAATGTCACAATCTGGTTTAATAAAGGTTTTAATAATGATTTGTGACGGTAATCTTCATTCAAAATCTTATCTCAAATTCTTTCAAAACTCGTGTTAATTATAACAGTAATTCACTTGATTAATTTTCAACGAACTATGACAATCTTATTCCAGCGGAAAATCCTTCGCTAACAAGTTAATGCACAAACTGCATTAAAATTAGGCCCAAAATTCATCATATATTAATCTATATGGCATTAAAAACTTCCACATAACTTACAAAAACTTCCACAAATAATTCTTTAACATTAATTCCTGTGGGAACTTCCTTCATATTCAAGGGCATTATACATCAGCGACTTTCAACATCTGCGCTGCACTAGCGATTATACATTTATAGTTCCACTTAAAATTTTTTATAATCATTAATTGTTTCAAAACTGTTTTTATTTAACCTTCGTGGATTTCATTCATGAACCGAAATGAAGTCAAAACTTGCCAATCACAAACAAATTTAATAGTGAATACGCTTATATACGCCTGTCTGGTCTATCAAAATTTAAGATTAACATCTTAAAAGAAATTGTAGTATGAAAATACTATCATCAAATAAAGTGCGACTAAAATGCAAAGTAGTCGAATAGACTCCAATTAGACTGGGCAATGCAAACATCGTTATATAAATCTCTAATTGAGAAAAACTCCTAACAAAAGTTCTTGACTTTAATGCATTCAATAATTCATTATTAAAGTTAATCTTTCACAAAAGTGTCTATGATGCAATGTTCATTCATAACTGACGATAAATGTCTGTGTTGCAATCAATTCAAATAACGACTAGTATTTCCAAGATCGTCGACAACGCAAGAGATTTTAACGCTCTAAAATCATTTAAATGTTCTTCCTTCTTGATGATGACAGAAAATTGGTCAAAGTAATTAAACTGGGGTAGAATTACTTTAATAAAATGACACGCTGTCTGAATTTAAATCTGCCATAAAAATCATTAACTTACAGTCAAATCGTGACTACAAAAATATTAATTACTGAAAAATCTAAATATCAGTCTCAACTGATTCAAAATCATTAACTATGCCCATGACATAACAATGTCTTAATAAATCGTCGAAAAAGGCATAACTCAACAAGGTGTACTGAGAATAAGAATCTCAAACAAGAAAATAGGGCAAATACATGAGGACAAAATATGGGAAAAATGGTTGCTCAAATATCATTAAGAAACTCAAATACAATAAACGTTCACGACTACCTTATCTGCCGATTGACGTTCCAGAGGAAAATTCCCCAAAGAAGACTGCTGATGGATCCATTTCACCAAGTTAAAGCTGAGCTCCATCCTCGAAATAGGAAATAGCACCCTCGGAGAATCGAACTGCTTCCTTCTCCGGAAATCGCACTGCTCCTCGAAGACGAATAGACATCCTTCCGGCAATAATCTTCTTTGTGAGTCGGGATATCCCTGACCTCTCTTGAAAAATTCCCTGAAGTTCCAGTAGACAATCGCCATGAAGTTTTGTAGAAATTTCCGAAGAAATTATTCATATTGAAAGAGTATGAAATCATTTTCATGGCTGTTCGATGGTATTCAGCCTTTAATCACGAAACATGGGTGTAGATGGTATTCACCGCATGTTCGCTTGTGTGGAATAGCAATTAGCGAAGTTCCATGTTGCTATTTTACTCCGTTGAAATATGTCCCAATTGCATTAAGTCCTTTAGCCTTCCATCTGCTCTTCGGTTGTAGTCATAGAAGAACAAACTGCCGTATTAAATTGCTCCATTATACTGTAGCGTTGTGTAACAAAGCAATCTGAAGTCTTTCTATTCCACTCGCAGCGTCAGCCGTTGCGTTGATTCTGGCTATACAATAGTGCTTCTCCTGTGGCGAGATAATCACTTTTGTCAGTCGTATAAAACTGCTAATATCTTTCCAACTAATCGGTCGAAATTGTTCAGCTTTTCTCTATTACTTTATGTAGCACTGCACAATACAATTAGCTTATCGGCGACCGCTAACTGTTCAAAACTAAACCTGTAGACGCATTCTAAGGTCCGTTTTAACTTCACCTAGTTTGATTTGGATCTCGTTAATATAGTGGCCTCACCACGCGTTATAAAGACGACTCTTTTCACTACTGTTCACTTCGACGTCTCACTAAAATGCCTGTATAAGAAAAGAACTTTCACAATTATACTTCGATGATCTGAGAATGAGATCTGAGAATGATCGGAGAATGAAAAGAGGCTCCTCTCTTCTGCGCAAGCCCTTTTATTAACTTCACGAGGGGCGTTTCCATCCCTTCCAAAGCGTGATACTGCGTCATCGCTAAAAGTTCCAACTTCGTTAATACATGACGGATTTTCAAAATTCAAAAACTGAAAATAAATTTCACCAAAATTCCAAATCAATGCTTCTACTGCAAATGGATTTCCACAATTCTGCATTCCAAAAGTAATAAAAATACCATAGTTTCAGCAATCTCCGTCTTCCTTTAAACTATCGTTGATTGGTTCAAGCCTCCCCTCCAATAGCATAGTTTCTTCCTCAGCAGAACTCCTCGTTTCCTGCGACTGCGTTGTAAATCTTGGAATATTCTCGACTAAATGCTGACGTCACTGAGAATCTCAGCTCAAGTAGCCTGCTGGCATAACATTTGCGTCATCCGTGCTTACGTCATGACTACCCACGTCATAACTATGACAGCCATAACTTTCGATATAATTTCAATATAGCCACCGTGGTCTCTATATAATTCAATTACGGGGGCAGTACCATTAAAGAAAAGTTATTGCGTAGGTTGATTATTCAAACTTTCACTTCGATCGCATGATTACGACACAATAATTAAAAACTTAATTTTAAAATTCGCACAGCCGCCATCTTGAGGTTATGTAACCAATTGAACTAAATTAGACACCAGTGCATTACAATATGTATAAACATTTCCTGTGCCAAGTTTCATTGCGATTGAATCATTAAATCGCGAGAAAGGTCTATTTAAAATTTTCAACTTCGCTTGGCCGCCATATTCGTTTTGTAGTAAACCGGTTTTTGAAAGCCATATAGATGAACTTATAGTAGTGCCCTTTATCTCCGTACAGAATTTCAGGGTGATACCGCTAATAGTTTTAGAGATATTGAATGCTGGTGAAATATTTCGCACAGCCGCCATCTTGAGGTTATGTAAACAATTGAAGGAAGTTAGATGTCGGTGCATGACAATGTGTATATACATATACTGTACCAAGTTTTATTGTGTTTGGTTCGTTAAATCTCGAGAAACGTCTATTTAAAAGTCGCAAATTCGCTTGGCCGCCATGTTGGTTTTGTAATTACCAGGTTTTCAAAAGTCACATAGGTGAACTTCTAGTAGTTCCCTTTATCACCGTAAAATATTCCAGGGTGATATCGGTAATAGTTTCGGAGAAATTGAATGCTGGTGAAATATTTCGCACAACCGCCATGTTGGATTGGTGAGACGTACCAAAATTTGAAGGGCACGGTCGGGGTCATCCGGAATAGTGCTATGAACTCACCGAGTGTCATTGAAATAGCTCCAGCCATTTAGAAGTTATTAGGGGGATACAGTAATGCGCGCGCGCGCGCGCACACACACACACGGACAAAAGGTGATCTCATATGCCTATTTTTTTCAAAATTGAAAATAGGCAAAAACTACTCTACTACAGGTGGTTTCTTTTGATGAAATTGTTCATTCATTAAAAGCAATTTGTAACAGATCTGATTTTGAAATTATTCGGTGTTTGGACCTCTCCATTGTTGCACTGGTGTGAATGTGTACTACGATTGGAATACGTTGTCAATAGTCCATTCTGCCCACATAATACCCAAACGTTGTTACAATTTTCACAAGTAGTATGCTGATGATAGAGCATTTCTAGTCAGAACTGTTATATGCTCTCTCAAATAGAATGTTCTATGAAATGTAACACGGTAGTATATCTTGGAACCCTCCTATAAAAGAATTCCTTTGTGTTTCTCGTTATCTTCTTAACCCTTAATCGGGCGCATGGCGGTCTAAACGACCGAAGTCTTAAATTTTTTGGCAGGCAATCCGTTAGAAAGTTAGCGATGCCCCCTCCCCTCCAGACTATCTCGGCCAAGGGATCATCTAGCCATCTGATAGTTTGGCCCGTCTCTAGTCATGCTGTAAAACTGAAATGCTGTGCTTTACAGTAATTTGACCGTTCAAGATGGATATGTCTCAATATATTACTGAGTGTTGGGTTGGAGTGGTGGTCCCCGGGAGGAAGGTGAGTGGGGGGGGGGGGGGGGGGGGCGGATATGACATTATTCTTCCATTTTGCTAACCGAGAAAAAATAAATAGAAAGGAACTTTGGTGTTCAGAGCTTTCCAGATTTCTTCTCAAAACAACCCGTGTTACAACGGGATATATCTTTATAAGGCCTATGAGTACAGAAAAATATTATAAATATTATCTAAATAAGTATAAACTTATATACAACAAAATTAATCCTCAACATTTTTATTAGAACCCGAGATCGTTCAGTGAAGGACTAAAAATTTAGAAAGCGGTCGAAATGACCGATGCGCCCGAGAGTGTTAGTCAGATGAGCGCGCCCGGTTGAGGGTTAATTTCATAGGCGATGTTGGACAGCACAATACAAATCATCGGGTGACATTTTCATAATGACTGTAAGACATCGCGCTTGGTCGTTTAGGATGCGCAGACTTCTGTGGTATTGGGGTTCCAATTGTGACTGCAAATCCAGAGGTTCAGAGGTCGATTCCTGGCTCTGCCAACAAATCTAGTATACACTGTGCTGTCCAATGCTGTAACACAGTAACTATCAATGATATATTTATAGTCCTTGTTTAATTTGAGCTTGCAAAGGTGTAATATATATCCCGGTAGGTGAGAGACGTGCGGTACTGCAGATAAATGTAGGCCATGCCAATTAATTATTTTTGACAACTCTTCCTTACTAATGAGGAACGTGGTTATATCATAGGTCATTGTTTATTTAGCGTCATTCAGTTTGTGAACACACTCTGCTCCTTTGTTGATATACCAGTGTCTGTATATCAATTGTATTGCGCTATAGTCGTGCAGATACAATAGTGCGAGTAATCGGGTCTGACGGGAAGTCACCTTATATAGGGTAGGCCTATCTCACACAATGTGATGAGCTTTTTTTCATTCTCTGATCTATTTTAATTGTCACCTCTGGTGACATTCTCCATTCCAAGTAAAAATCGCATACGATGAGAACTCCAGCAGTAAGCGGAGATTGGCAACTGCTTTTGATACGATCATTGAATTGAGTACATTTCTCAGTTATTAGCCAAATATCTCATATAATAATGCAAAAGTAGAATTGAAGGGCTTGGTAAAAAAACAGGTACCTCCACGTTTGGGCCAAAATGAGATACGGATTGATTCTTTCGAGATAATAATCTTCCATCATTTGGTGTAAGGACCAGACAGTTTGGTGGAAGAAGTTGGATGAACGATAAGTGCTTTAGCATCTGCGTAAATAAATGCAAGAATTATAACAATGTTGAATTGAAGATTTTATATTGATGAATCTATGATTCTGGATGTTTATTGTGATGTATTTTGATTTGTTGATTCTTATAAATTATACCTCTTTTATTTAATTAATACTTTTTTCATGTTTTTGGTGGATCAATCAACTAATTGAGTTCGGCTTTGGCCTTCGTCTTTGGGAAGGAATTTAACCTGGTTTGAGGAACTGGAATTGTATCGATGACATGCAGGTTACACAAGTGGTGGCTATTTCGAAACTTCCTATAAACCCACTGGGGTAAACGAGTTTTTTTAGTTGACCCTCCTTAATTCTATGCAACTCTATTGCATAATAAGGATGTGAATGTTTAAGAGTGAGTAGGCTATAATTTATTTATGTGTGTATGTATATGTACGAAATATGTATGTCGAAGTATTATTGTAGGGATGTGTGTATGTTTGTATGTATTTACTCTCATTTTAACTTACGGATAACTACATATTTTAACTTCCACACGGGTAGCCATCCACGTTGAATATCGCTCACCACGATGGTGATGAGGATCTGCAGAAAGTCATAAGATCAAGGTTGGAATTCCGGTGCTTGCGGTGGCCATCTGAGGAGTGGTTTTACCCAAGAATTTACACACCTTATCCAATTGATATTTCAACTTTCAGTCGGTCAAAACAAAACGATTCCAATTGCTGGAACATGAGAAAAATAGCCTGAAATAAATTATACTAGCATTACCCGTCGCGGCTTCGCCCGCGAATATTCTAGTTGTAAAGAGTACACTTAGCAAAATCTCAATCATGAATGCTATGACTGATTTATCCTTGGTATGAATAATCAGACTTTATCAATTCAGCTAGTGGTGCAGTGGTTAGGGGTTTGTCATTCCTTCATAGGTATATCATAGCGAAGTTATGTTTCTGGGAATATCACAGACACTGCTAATTTAAGGGCCTTTAAATGTGGTTTTTCGGAGACCCTTTATAGTCGGGTGAAAAAGACCTTTCGTACCACACTCACACGTGAAAATTGCGTGAAAAATATACTACAGTGCCTCTTGACCCCTTTAAGCGCATTATACTGTATGTATTGATGAATTTTACAGCTTAATTTGGTTTGGTGATAACCTTATAACCATATAACGGACTTTCACAGTAATGTAATAATTGGAATTGCATTGCGTCTTACAGAAATAGATGGACCTGTGAGATTCTGTTACCATGGTTACCGTGTTGCATTCTTTCATTATTTCATTGTAAAAATATATGTTTTAAGGTATTTATTTAATTGTGAGGCATTTAAAGAGTATATGAGTGCGTTTCGCTTACGCATTGGGTTATGCTGAACCTGTAGGTACCCCATATGTGTTGGTTGGTGTTAATGGGACCTTATTTTCGGTACAAAACGGGAATGGGGCCTTAGCAGAATAATATAGGGAGGGATGTGATTAATATATATACTGTACACTGTATAGGCTATATATATTGTTATGGACTATTGGAAAAGGAGAAAACTAAGGGATGAAAAGTTTCGCTCGTCAAGCGAGCATCATCAGATCGATATTAACAAGACAAATAACTCTACAAAACACTACCAAACCTACAGTGACACCCACATACAGTCTCTGACCTCCAAATCAAAAAGTAAATACCTGTCAGAAACTTAGTAAGTCTGGTAACTATTATAAGGTGCGTTCAAAAAGTAACGAGCCGGAGGCTGGAATGCGCAAACCAGTGATGACATCGGCTAATCGTGGCGTGTGTAACGAGGTGTGATTCCGACCAGAGCGTCGAAGGTCACAGCCCGTCGCTAGAGGGCACGCGTGCACGTCACGTGACGATACAAAGCTAGCAGCAGCAGGCATCAATCGTCCAACGCTGCCAGTCGCATTGCAAACAGTGACAAGGAGGCGTCAACCGAAGAGCAAAGAGGGAGGTGTTGTTCGGTTTCTGGCAGCGGAAGGAGTAGGGGGAGCGGACATTCATTGCCGAATGTTACAGGTGTACGGCGAACACTGCATGTCCCTTGCAAGGGTCAAGGTGTGGCACAAGCACTTCAGGAAAGGACGGGTGTCGTTAACCGATGAATCCGGTCTGGGGCACCCCCCTGCATTACCGATGACAACATCCAGCTGGTTGATGCACTCATTACCCAGGACCGCCGAGTGACAGTGAACGCCATAGCCGCGGTGCACGACCTCATACGGCCAACACAGTCGCGGCACTCCTGAAGAAATTCAAATGGGAGGTTCTCGGCCACCCTCCATACAGTCCGGACTTCTCTCCCTGTGATAACGCCATGTTTGGTCCCCTGAAAAGGGCTCTTCGGGGTCAACGATTCACCTCGGATGCCGACGTCCAGCTGTACGTGCGGAACTGGTTCACATCGCAGCCCAGGGAATTTTATGAGACAGCCATTCACCGCCTCGTGTCAGTGGGACAAGTGCCTCACCAGCCAGGGCCAATACTTCTAACATACAGGTACTGGTTTCTGTAATTATGCCTCCGGCTCGTTACTTTTTGAACGCACCTTATACTAATAATTCTCAAGGTATTAAGTACTAAAAAATCAACTATTTCTTTTAATATTGCAAATCTTAGAAATGACAATATCATCAAACAAAACAAGATGTTCAGTAAAGAACATATAGCCTACTTTCTCCTAAATGTATGGGTATAGTTATAACCCTTTGTGTTTATCACTTCCTAATTTCTTCCAATTCGAAGTACAAAGTGGCATAGACTACTGGATTTGAGAAGTGGCGTTCAAACCATAGTTTATAATTCACCCCAGCATTTTGCAATTACATCTGCAAACACTCCAAACAACGTAGGTTTTCAGTATATTAACACCGACTACTTAATAATTGAAACTTCGTTGCTCTAAACGTATCACTGGGAGAAACATATTTAATATACCGGTACCTATTACACAGCTAATTTGTAATCGCGCACGGCTAACGAGAATGACAGGCCATGGTGCGTAAACCAAACCCTTCTGTGACGCAGGCAATGTACTGCTTGATGGTGCTTGTACGTTTAAGTCGAGAGCAATTCATAAGCAGCAGAAATGCAATATTTTATATCAATGATAATAAAATGGACGCAGTTTAGATGTTCCGTGTGTTTTCAAACACGATAAATTATACTGTATAGGTTTGCAAAACTACGCCTGTTGAAGTTACTCGTTTCAAAAATCCACGCGAACCAGGATTGAAGGGTTCGTTGTGTCTTTAATAGCTGCAACGAGTAGACTACAGTAAGTTGAGTTGTAGAGTCTGTGACCTTCGTTGTGAGTTAAATTATGTGCACATGAGTATAATTAGAACAATGAATCTTGCAGCACAGTATAGATATCATTAACTTATAGTTGTTTCAAGGGGCGGAACATAAATTAATACGTTTATAGAAGAGATCTGCGGAATACACTTGCCACCGACTAACGACTTCTATGAAGAAAAGTGATAAATGATTACCAACATTTATAGGGGTTAAATGATGTAGACAAGATCACTCGGTACCACACCGGCAGTAAAACGAAGACCATAGAATATTATGTTCGTGAATATATTTCAATTATAAAAAAGTTGATACATTTATGTACGGTATATCTTTCAATTATAAGACTTATACATGCATACATTGTCCGGCGTCATTCATAGCTTTTCATAACCTTCCTGAACACTTTGTAACCGTCAAGTAATTCAACATAATTAGCAAGCAGCCGCCAGGGAAAGATAACATTCGTTATGTGTATTTTGTATATTCTCCTGAAACGTATTATCTTGTGAACAACTACAACGATTAATGGTCTACTGGTTGTACATAGAGTAGACTACAGGAAGTGTTGCAAAAGAACTACATTGCTGACGTCACGAAAACGCACCAGGGCCAGTCATTCTCGTTGGCCGTGATAATTGCGCCTAATCTAGGGGATGTGTGCGCTCTTTTGGGAAAAATAAGAAACTTTTCAATTATACTGTAGGCATGGGCTCACTAACTGGCCGGTATAGAGCGCAGCTCGTATTTAAAAGGCTGTGGTTAGCTCATACATAGTTCACCTAAAAACTATTAGATGTCACTCCGGTGGAGAATGTTGTTTTAATTAAATATATATTTTCCAATATAAAATGCGCCATATAATGCTTTATTTTATAACGTATCAGTACTCAAGAAACAATAAATATAAAAAAATTGAAGCAAAAAAATTCAACTTTGATAGGAATTGAACCACGGCCAGCCAGGTGAAAGACGAAAGCCCTAACCAATCAGCCAATCGAGCACACACCAATTAAGCGTTAGAAACCTATTTTGATAGAACGTTCTAGCAAATAAAGACTTGGACTAAACGATTTCTTCACTGGAGTATATTTCAAACCGAGTTCATTTTATATAAAGTTCATATAATTTTTTTATCACTGGGCTATATTGCATGCAACATGCTAAAATCAGTAAAGTATAGGTCACAAAGAGATATCAGCTGCCATCTTCTCAAATAACCGAGATGACTCAGCTTTTTAATGTCACGTCTAGACTATAATATCACAATATAAACCTTTAATTTCAAACGGGCCACGCCGTTTGGAACAGATAAAACGATTCTTGGTTCGATAATCAGAACTGGTGGGCCTCATGTTATGGATTTTAAAGTTTGCATAATTCACACGGCCGCTATCCTGAAAAGGTACGGTTGATGACCTTGTAGTTTGGGCACAAGACGGGTCCCATTTGAAGGTATGTTGTTACGAAATTTGGCAAAGATCCGATGATTAGTTTGGTCGTAATGCATTATTAAGTTTTGACCATTTGAGTGGCCGCCATTAAGGTTTGGTAAAGATGGCGGCAATATAAAACATGACACTGAGGTGCCCTTTGCCAGTGCTACCTCTGCACCAAATTTCGTTCAATTCGGTTCAACCGTGTTCGAATTGATAGGGAAGCAGACATTCAGAGTACACACACTCACACACACACACAGACACACAGACAGACACACAAAATTTTTCGCCCTGTGTTGATCTCATAATTCTACTTTCATTTTTTGCCAAAATCGAAAGTAGGCTAATAGTCTTCCTCCCCCAACTAATCTATGAAGATGTAGCTAACATTTGTGTGATTCACTAAATACATTGCAGTGATAGAAGCCATTTTTCAGTGTTGCCTAATTCAAATAAAGAAATAAGCCCTAAACTAGTATAGAATTGTACGAAGGACGTACTATATTGTTTTGCACTTTATTTTTTTCTTCTTAAATGATGTACATTACAGATCAGTTGTAACGTCCACCGTCTCAACATAATCTCCTTGTAGTTTTATATGCACTTTTGCCATCGATGTGCCAGTCTCTCCAGACCTTCCAGAAACCATTCTTTCGGAGTGCTGTGTACCCATGTCTTTACGGCTGTGTCCAGTTCTGCAAAATCCGCAAAACGGCGATGTGCAATGGAAGGATAGGGTCAGTCCAACGCCAAATAAATGTCGAACAGTGCCATCATTTGGCAAGCGATTGGCGACAGTGT